>JANIWA010000012.1:0-281812 GCA_030556025.1 Pichia sp. NRRL YB-4149 | reverse complement strand
ATCAGCTAACAGCGGACCAAACAAGCATTCCAACGGTGGTAGAAAAAGCTACGTCTCTTTTTAGACCCTTTTCCATGTGTAGTCTGTCTATCAGTCCCATTCATCAAGTAAAGCCAACCAAACAAGCGACTCATCGCACTGCAACAATGCCGCTGGCGTGCCAGCGGCATTGTCTGCGCCGCCCACGCGCAGATAAGATCTCGGCTGCGTCCCGTCCCGGCCGTGCAGCTGCAGCCCTGCGGCGTCTGGCGCCGATCCGCGCCCGAGATAGCGGACTAGTGCCCGCTGCCGCCACCCGATCTGGCAGCACGCCTGCCCGATCCGGCAAAGGGGTGCAGCATGTCCGGGCGGCGCTGCCGCCTCCACGCCTCTAGGTCGCATCCGGCCCGCTCCTAGCGGCGACTAGATTGCCACTAGCGGTGACGCTCCTTCCGTGGCTTCCCCCGAACAGCTGCCATCGTCTCGGTCCATCTGTCGGTTGTTCTGTCCGTTTCGTTCGCTGGTTCTCTTGCACGCTGTCCGTGCTCTTCTGCTATGCTATGCTCTGCTCTGCTATGCTCTGCATTCTAACCAACACCTCGCAGTGTGGACCCACCCCCAGATGGGCCCACACTGCGGCTAGTGCCAGCGACAACGGTGCCCTGCTCCCCCTTACCGGTGCCCACCGTCAGGGCCGCCGCTGCCCGGCGCCGCCCGACTAGTTGGCTGCAGCACCGACATATTGCCCGATTGGGCCGCTATTCCAGCGCCTCGCAGTGCGTGCCACATTGGCGAGCTGCGACGCCTGTCGTGCTCTCGTGCTCCCGTATTGTCTCATTGTCCTCCGCCATGGCCTCCCCGGACGGCCCCATTGTGTCCAGACAGCCCTCCCGGGAGGCCCTCTCTCTGTGCCCCGTTGCACCGGCTGCTCGTGGTCGTAGACGAGTACCCGCTCCTGAAAGCTTGTGTGCTTGCCGGGGAGGCCGGAGGGGGGCAGCACCGCAGCACCGCAGATGCAACACCACCACCATAACCATAGCCATAGCCATCGCCATAGCCATAGCCATAACCACCACGGAGAAACAATACAACGCCGTTGTGTCTCCTGCTTCCCGATGATCCGTGGCCGGCTGCTGCTGCTGCTCATGCTGCTGGCCTGGCTTTTTTTTCCCAGATCTGGCTGCCAGCACTCCCGTATCAACCCACCGATCCTGCCTCGGGTTGTTTCAGATGGCTTCCCGTATCTGGCCAAAGCAGGGCCTCTAAAACCCGCCCGGACTACCCCCTATAAAAGGGTCTCCCTCCTCTGCCCTTTTCCTGACCCTTCACAGTCTTTCTTATCTCGCCACCGCCCGCCTTTCCTTCTCCTTCTCCTTCTCCTTCTCCTCCTCCTTCTTCTCCTGATCTTGATCCCTCTGCCTACCGATCTGCTCCCTCCTCCACCTCTACACCCGACCACAGATGAGCTCCGTGACAACAGCCGTCCAAACAGCCGTCTCCTCGACACTCAAGTATGGCGCCCACAAACACCCGACTCCACACACGGGCGTCGCCACAAACCCGTCCAAGAACCTGACGGCCCTCGACACAAACGGTGACATCTTCGCCGCCCCAGACTACAACATCAACGACATCCTGAGGGCGATCCCGAAAGAATGCTTCAACTCGAGTCTCTGGAAATCGTTCTTCTTCGTGTTCCGGGACATCTTCTTCATGCTGCTCTTCAGCGCTCTCGCTCAACACTACGTCCCGCAAATCCACTCCAAAACGCTCAGGTTCCTCTCCTGGACCCTCTACGTCAATCTCATGGCGCTTCCAATGACAGGGCTGTGGATCCTTGCGCACGAGTGCGGCCATCAGGCCTTCTCCAAGTATGACGCCGTCAACGACTTCGTTGGCTGGGTGCTCCACTCCTATTGCCTCAACCCATACTTCAGCTGGAAGTTCTCCCACAGGAAGCACCACAAGAACAACGGCCACCTTACTAAGGATATGGCCTATGTGCCTCCCACTCTCGAGGAATGGAAGGAGAAACGAGGGGTTGTAACCCTTTCGGAACTCGCCGAGGACTCTCCGCTCTCCTCCATCTACACCCTCATCATCCAGCAGAGCGTCGGCTTCCAGGCATACCTGCTCATGGACGCCACGGGCCAACCGCACCCGGAACTACACGATAAATGGTACATGCAGTTCTACGCCTCGCACTTCAACCCGGTGGCCCCGATCTTCGACAAGAGTAACTTCTGGTATATCGTTGTCTCCGACATCGGAGTCCTGCTCCAGCTCTCCATTTGCTACTTCTGGGTGCACACCTTCGGCTGGTTCCAATGGTTCGTCCAATGGTTCGTGCCCTATCTGCTGGTCAACCACTGGGTCGTCTTCATTACCTACCTGCAGCACACAGACATGACCGTCCCCCGCTACACGAACTCGCAGTGGACCTTCGCCCGTGGAGCAGGCGCCACCATCGACAGAGACTTCGGCTTTGTCGGCTGGTTCTTCTTCCACGACTTGATCGAAACACACGTCCTGCACCACTACTGCGGCCGCATCCCCTTCTACAACGCAAGGATCGCCACCGAGGCCATCAAGCCCGTCATGGGCAAACACTACCGCTACTCCAACACAAACATGTTCAAGATGCTCTGGAGAGCGCTCCGCTGGTGCGAGTTCGTGCAAGGTGACAACGGCGTCATGATGTTCCGCAACCACAACGGCTACGGTGTTTCCCCCGTCGACTGTGCTTCCAAGTCCCGCAAGTAGAGCTGGTTGTCATCGCCGTCTCTGTCTCCGTCTCCGTCGCCTTCTTCCTGTCCATTGATCCGACAGCACTCCGGCACCACCGCGAGCCCCTTTTGCCTTTCCCATGTCTCCTCCTGGCCACTGGCACTTCTGACCACGTACGTTTTCTATTTATTACCCCTGATCGCAGCAAGATCCCCTATCTATCGTTCTCTTTCCTCTCTTCTAATACCTCCACCCGTCTCCGTGCTCTGCAGATCCGCCAACCGCCCCACAGACAGCCCCGGGCCCAACGTTTTTCCCCGTCGCCGCGCCTGCCGCCGCTTTGGGCAACTCTCGCGAGGCACGGGGAAACGGCCTCGAGGACGCCAGCCAGCACCGGAGACTGCAAGGGGACACCCCAGAGACAGTCGTTGCACGTTTTTTTCCACAAGCAAAATTTTCACCTTCAGTGTTGCTCCTGGGGCTTTGCTAGCATGATCTGACCCCTCTAGAGTTGTCTGCCACCACCCATCGCCGATGTCCACCACCGCCGCTACCACTAGTGTCGAAAACGCAACCTCGGCCTCCCACAGGGTGCCAAAGCAGAAGGTCACCGCAAACCTCTATGCGAAAAACCTCAACGGCGACGAGTTCAAGGCTCCCGACTTCACCATTGCACAAATCCTCAGCGTCATTCCAAAGGACTGCTTTAAGCGTGACCTGGTCAAGTCGCTTTCCTTTGTTGCCAGAGACATCTTCTTCCTCGTATTCTTCGGCTACATCGCTGCCACGTTCATCCCGCTGATCCCTTCGAAATCCCTCAGGGGCTTTGCCTGGGCCGCCTACACCGTCGTCGAGTCCTTCCCGATGGTCGGTCTCTGGATTCTCGCCCACGAGTGCGGCCACCAGGCCTTCTCCGACTACGGCTGGGTCAACGACTTCGTCGGGTGGATTCTCCACTCCTACTGCGGCAACCCGTACTTCAGCTGGAAGTTCTCCCACAAGAAGCATCACCAACACACGGGTCACATCGACAAAGACATGGTGTTCGTTCCACCAAGAGCAAACGAGTGGAAGCAGAAAAGAGGCGTCATGTCTTTCTCAGAGGTCACTGCCGACGCACCTCTATCCTCCATCTCCACCCTGATCATCCAGCAGGTTGTCGGGTTCCAGACCTACCTCTGCATCGACGCCACGGGTCAGCCTCATCCAGAGCTGCAGGACAAATGGTATAAGAAGTTCTACGCCTCTCACTTCAACCCGGTTGCACCAATCTTTGACAAGGGTGACTTCTGGTACATCGTGCTGTCGGATATCGGTATCGCGGCAGTCGCCTTCGCCGCCTACGAGTGGACCCAGCACTTTGGCTGGTTCAACTGCATGGTCAACTGGTTCATCCCATACCTGCTGGTGAACCACTGGATCGTCTTCCTTACCTACTTGCAGCATACCGATATTACTCTTCCTCACTACGAGGACAGTGAATGGAACTTCGCCCGTGGTGCTGGTGCCACCATCGACAGAGAGTTTGGCTTTGTCGGCTGGTTCTTCTTCCATGACATCATCGAGACCCACGTCTTGCATCACTACGTCTCGAGAATCCCATTCTACAACGCTAGAAAGGCGACAGAGGCCATCAAGGAGTTCATCGGTGACGACTACAGACACTCGGACGAAAACATGTTCGTCACCCTTTGGAAGTCTCTCAGATCGTGTGAGTTCGTCGAGGGCGACAACGGTGTCTTGATGTACAGAAACCACAACGGCTTGGGTATCCCTCCAGTCGACAGAAAATAACTCTCTCTGAAAAACCTAGAATTTAGACTTAGAACTTAGCTTCATTTCTTCCCTCCTATGTTTGTTTTTATTTTATTCTTTTCCCATCTCTGTGGATTGATGGTATATATACTGTTATTCTGTATGAATTATATATCCTTTCTGGTAGCACGCAGCACGCAGCACTCGACGATATTGCTCCTCCATATAATGTTTTCCCAAATTGATTTAATATTCCATATCTATCTACATACATACGTAAATGCTACATTGAAAATTTATTTCTTACATAGTGGCACACATCAGCAGATGAAATCAACTACATTCTGAATGACATTTTCGTTCATATGTTTCCCCCAGAGCAAATCTAAATGCTCGTATTTATTGATGCCAAAGATTCGCAACTCCGAGCACTCATCATCTAACTTAACCTTATAATTTTCATCTTGCTCGTCGTCGCCCACACTCACTTCAACATTGTCAATGATGTGTTTCTGGCCAACAATCTTCCCATCCTTCACTTGCGTAAACTTCATATCGTGATATTCCGGTAGTTGACCTGTTATAACGTCTATGTCCACAAGAGAATCGTTCATTCCGTAAATTATCAATAGTTTTTTTATTCTGATGGTCTTGTCTGTTGGATATTCAAATGGCTGGAAGTAGTCTTGTTCTTGGTACATTTGGAATTTTTTCGACTTGATAATTTGAAACCAATGAACAACGCACTTCACCGAGGTTGTCGAGTAAAGGTGGTAGTAGGACACCAATTTCTGCATTATATCGATATTGTAGGACTTCCAGCCAAACAAGATATCGTTCGGTACGTCAATCAATTTGACGAACATTGGAGGATAAGTTATCCTTCTCCAAAACATGACCGACTTCATCAAGATTTTGCGTCCAAAGAGCATATATATGAGCTGGGGGTCGAAA
Source organism: Pichia sp. NRRL YB-4149 (assembly GCA_030556025.1). Lineage (NCBI taxonomy): Eukaryota > Fungi > Ascomycota > Pichiomycetes > Pichiales > Pichiaceae > Pichia > Pichia sp. NRRL YB-4149. Next base: position 276,397 of record JANIWA010000012.1, on the reverse strand, counting down.
TTGATGATGGAGTTGATTAACCAATTGGAAAGTTTCTTCGGAGTAGTGGCAGGTGCGATCAAGATCAATTTCTCAATCTTATCGTTCAAGTCAAGATTTATCGAAACAGAGGACAAAATCTGCGAGCAGCCTTGACTAAAGCCAATGTATGTTAGCTTATCTATTTCCTTCAATTTCAAAATATAATTTATCGAAGCAGGGATGTCATACATGGCAAACTCATCAATGGAGAAATCCCAGAATTCCCTTTGAGAGGCGTTGTACAAGGTGTGTTTGTTCGAGTATTTGTTACCTCTGTTGTTTCCTAAAAATACATCGTAACCTAACTCACACAATCGAAATGGTAAATTGTCGTCTTTGTTCAGCATCACACACCACACGTCACTAGTCATCAACAAGCCGTGTTGTAGATACACAGCCTTACCATTAGACTTGTATCTATTTGCTTCGGGGTTCAATCTATGGATTGTCAATTTGAATCCGTCATCGGTATGAGTTAAGTGTGATTCCGCAGTGAACCCATTCAATTCACAAATTTGGTGGAAGCTTCTAAAGTTTTTCAATTTTTCAACTTTGTGTAAAATGTCGTCTTTTCCACATCTTTCACTTTCTCGCACAAAGTGGTTATAAGTCTCGTTGTTAGTTTTGAAAGACGAGAATACGAAACGACTCAGTACGGTGAAAATATTTATGAAGGATTCCGGCAACAGAAATGTAATTGAGGAAATTATTTGTTCTAGTATGATGACAAGGATAGAGGACAAGTTTTCAACCTGTTTTAAAAACGATTCCTTTTTGTTCTGTCCGTAGCTGTTGTTGTAACTGCCACCTGTGTCCTCTTCATCTTCTTCCTTTTCTTCTCCGATAGCCCCATTCTCCAAAGCCTTTTCTGCTCCTTCGGAGAAAGTTCCCAATTCAGAAAAGTCAATTTGCCTTGCAGTATTCCTGAGATCTTTCAATGACTCTGCCAAATCCTCCTCTACCGTCTCGTTGGCATGTGAAGAAAGGTTGTGTTTCTTCTGTATGGAGGACAACGGGGAGGTATTGATGTTTTCTAACTGGTCACTTATCGATGGTCTATGCTTTCTCTTCTTCGGAGTTGTAGCGCCAGTCTGCATTTATTCTTTTGTGATTGGGGTTGTTGACTCGGTTATTTCTCTGGAATAGTCCACGTTTTACCGGAGAAAAAGATTGAGAAAGCATCGCACGGAGATGCACGGAATATGTGGTCAGCCTCCCTATTTATTATTCATGTTACCTGTTTTTTTCCCCTACTAACGCTGTTCACCGCTTAATTTTATTATCGCGAAGACAGAATATGTCCCGAGGTTTCTGCGACATCTTCGGGTGTTGTTGAAGCGCGTTCAACCGATATTAGGCATCAAACACGTAGGGGTTTGGGACTTTAACAAGTTTTGTATTCCTATTTGTGACTGCTAATTCTACAGAACCTCTTTTGAGCCCAGTTTAAAGAATGAAAATTAGGTTTCTGATGTTCTTAAAGTTTTTCTACTAAGCGATATAATATTTATTTTTCTATTAAAGAAAATTGAGATTAAAACAGATTTGTTTTCGAGAATTTGTAAAAAATAACCAAAGGTAAAATTTTATGTAATTATAAGGCAAATCACGTGATTGACGGAAACCTATACCTAATTACGTAATCTTGTATTTTGACTGGCGTAAGTAGTTTAGTGGTAAAATCTAACATTCCCATTGTTAGGCCCCGGGTTCGATTCCCGGCTTACGCAAGTTTTTTTGCTATATTTTATGGTGTCCCAATTTAATTTGCCTCCGGAAGCTAGAGTTACGATCTCCAGTTCGGTTGGAAAGACTATAATAATTCTAAGAATGTCGTCATTAGTCATCTCATGCTGGTGTCATTGCCTGCTCCCACTTTCTCAGCGTTGACTCATCTCCATACAACGCAAGTGACATACTTTTTCATCCCCGCGGTGCTTTCAACAACGGACCACGATACATGCAAAAAGTTTTCGAGCTGGAGAAATAAGGCCAACGACATATCAAGACAGAAAGCAAGATTCTCTGCGGGCGTGTTTTTGCTCTCTTCCTTCAAGCAATATAGTCAAAACAAAGATGGCTGAAGAACAATCTGCACACTTTTCCTTCCCAAAGGAGGAGGAGAAGATTTTGAGTTTTTGGCAGGATATCGACGCATTCCAAACTTCTTTGAAATTGAACGAAGATAAACCTACTTTCACCTTTTACGACGGTCCACCTTTTGCCACCGGTACTCCCCATTACGGTCATTTCTTGGCATCCACCATTAAGGATATTATTCCAAGATATGCTTCCATGAACGGCTACTCTGTCGAAAGAAGATTTGGCTGGGATACCCACGGCTTACCAGTTGAGCATGAAATCGACAAGAAGTTAGGAATTACCTCCAAGCAAGACGTCATGGACATGGGAATTGCCAAGTACAATGAAGAATGTAGAGCAATTGTCATGAGATACGCCTCTGAGTGGAAGTACGCGATCACTAGATTGGGTAGATGGATTGATTTTGAAAACGATTACAAAACACTATATCCTTCTTTCATGGAATCTGTATGGTGGGCATTCAAGGAACTTTACAAAAAAGACGCTGTTTACGCCGGGTTGAGAGTCATGCCTTACTCCACCGGTGTCACTACTGCTTTGTCCAACTTTGAAGCAGGTTTGAACTATAAGGATGTCAACGATCCGGCTGTCACCATCGGCTTTGCATTGGCTGGTGACCCAAAGACTTTTTTGGTTGCTTGGACCACCACCCCATGGACTTTACCGTCCAACATTGCCTTGTGTGTCAACCCTGACTTTGAATACGCGAAGATCTTCGATGAGGAAAAACAAGTGACCTACATCATGTTGGAATCCTTGATTAAGAACCTCTACAAGAAGCCAAAGGACGCCAAGTTCAAGATTATTGGCAAGGTTAAGGGTTCTGAGTTGGTTGGTTTGAAATACACCCCATTGTTTGATTATTTCAAGGACAAGTTCAACGCAACCGGTTTCAGAGTAATCGGTGCTTCCTACGTTTCTGATGATTCCGGTACTGGTATTGTTCATCAAGCACCTGCTTTTGGTGAACAGGATTTTGATGAGTGTACTGCTGCTGGAGTCATTAGTGAAAAAATTCAGCCACCAAACCCAGTTGACGATGACGGGAGATTCACTGCTGATGTTACAGACTTCAAGGGCCAATATGTTAAAGATGCCGACAAGGAGATCATCAAGTATTTGACCGCAAAGGGCAACCTGCTCTTGGCTTCTCAAATCAGACATAGCTACCCATTTTGTTGGAGATCAGACACCCCATTATTGTACAGAACTGTCCCAGCTTGGTTTGTTAGAGTCAAGGAAATCATTCCTAAGATGCTTGAAAGTGTGGATGAAACAAGATGGGTTCCAAACGTTATTAAGGAGAAGAGATTCTCCAATTGGATCGCTAATGCAAGAGACTGGAACGTTTCAAGAAACAGGTATTGGGGTACCCCAATCCCACTTTGGGTTTCTGACGATCTGAAGGAAATTGTCTGTGTTGGCTCTATTCAAGAGTTGAGAGACTTGTCTGGCGATCAAACAATTACAGACATTCACAGAGACAAGATCGACCACATCACCATCCCATCTCAAAAGGGTAACGGCCAATTGAGAAGAATTGATGACGTCTTCGACTGTTGGTTCGAATCAGGTTCCATGCCTTACGCTTCCAAACATTATCCATTTGAAAACAAGGAACAATTCAAGAATGCGTTCCCAGCTAATTTCATTTCTGAAGGTTTGGATCAAACCAGAGGTTGGTTTTATACCTTATCTGTTTTGGGTACTCATCTGTTCGGTACTGTTCCGTACAAGAACGTTATTGTTTCAGGTATCATCTTAGCTGGTGATGGTAAGAAAATGTCTAAGAGATTAAAGAACTACCCAGATCCTAACTTAGTTACGACAAAATACGGTGCTGATGCCTTGAGATTGTACTTGATCAACTCTCCTGTGTTGAGAGCTGAAACTTTGAAGTTTAAAGAAGAAGGGGTCAAGGAAGTTGTTTCTAAGGTTTTGTTGCCATGGTGGAACTCTTACAAATTCTTGGAAGGACAAATTGCGTTATTGAAGAAGACTGAGAACATCGACTTCAAGTTTGACCCAACTTCAAAGTCAGACAATGTTATGGACAGATGGATTTTAGCATCCCTCCAGTCTTTGATCAAATACATTCACGAAGAAATGACCGAATACAGATTATACACTGTCGTCCCAAGATTATTGGGATTGATCGACCAATTGACCAACTGGTATATCAGACTCAACAGAAGAAGATTGAAGGGTGAAAATGGTATTCCTGATTGTCTCAAGGCTTTGAACACTTTGACTGAAACTTTGTTCATTCTGGTTAGAGCAATGGCTCCATTCACTCCATTCTTATCCGATTCCATCTACCAAAGATTGAGACCTCTTTTCTCCGAACAAACTTTGAACAACTATGGTAAAGATCACAGATCTGTTCATTTCTTGTCGTACCCAACTGTGAACGAAGATCTGTTTGATGAGAAAATTGAAGTTGCTGTCGCAAGAATGCAAAAAATCATTGATTTGGGAAGAAACATCAGAGAAAAGAAGACCATCTCATTGAAGACACCATTGAAGGAATTGGTTATCTTGCATTCTGATGAAGGTTACTTGAAGGATGTGACGTCTTTGAAGAAGTACATCATTGAAGAACTGAATGTCAGAGAAATCATTATCACTTCCGATGAAGATAAGTATGGCGTTGAGTATCGAGCCGTTGCAGACTGGCCAGTGTTGGGCAAGAAGTTGAAAAAAGACGCTAAGATTGTCAAGGCAGGTTTGCCAAAGCTAACCTCTGATGAAGTCAAGAACTTTTTGAAAACAGGAAAAGTTACTGTCAGCGGTATCCAGCTAGGATCTGAAGATTTGAACGTCTTGAGGGGATTGCCAGAATCCAAGACAGCGAGTGGTCAAGAAGCTAGATCCGAAAGTGACGTCTTGATTATTTTAGATATCAATCTCTATCCAGAGTTGGAAACCGAGGGTATTGCTAGAGAGTTAATCAACAGAATCCAAAGATTGAGAAAGAAATTTGGTCTTGAACAAACGGATGAAGTCCAAGTTCAATACGAAGTTAAGAAGGATGACTGTGATCTTGAAAAGGTCATCAAAGATCATGCTGACATTCTACTCAAGTGTACTAAGATTCCACTAGAGCACATATCGTCATCTAAGAAGGAAGTTATTGGTGAAGAAGATGCATCAATTAACGACACAGTGGTTGCATTGAGACTTTTGAAATTATGATAACTCTGATATATAGATAAATACAAGTAGATGGTAACTGCCTTTATATGATCAGTGCAACATGCATGTATTGAGTGTATATTTCGTTTAATTTCCAACTTATTAATTATATGAAAAACGTTCCTCATATTGGTGAGATCCACATTTGCAAAAAATGTTACCCGGAGGTGCGAGTGGTATCCTGACGATCTTTTTTTGTTACAATTGATAGATTTATTGCCAGTTTCAGCATGATTAAGGCTCCACGGAGACAAGAAACCTTTAAATATCAAAGCATAGCAGCAACTAAGACAGGACAGATTGCACATTTAGAAAAACTCAATGTCTTTCGGTTCAAGATTAGGAGGATTTGGAGCCAACGTCTCAACACTCGGAAATTCCACGACAAGTGCATCCGGAACATTACAAGATTTGCAGAGTGATATAATTGTAAATAACATTGGTGATGATAGTGTTAGTGATATAGCATTTTCTCCACAAGCCGAGTTCATGGCAATATCCAATTGGGACAAAAAAAATCGTATTTTTGAGATCACCAACAGTGGACAGGTAGAAGGAAGAGCATTATATGAACATGAAGGACCAATATTGTCCACAAGATTCACGCTGGACGGTACCAAAGTGATTAGTGGTGGTGCTGACAAACAAGTAAAATTATTTGATTTAGCATCACAACAAATACAAACCGTCGGTATACACAATGACACAGTTCGTGTTGTTAGACACGTAACTTGCGGTTCTCAAAATACCCCCTGCATTGTAAGTGGATCGTGGGACAAGACCCTTAGGTATTGGGATACAAGACAGCAGAATCCTATATGTACATTAGATATGCCAGAGAGAGTTTATACCATGGACTCATCGCAAAAATTACTTGTGGTGGGTACCGCAGAAAGACACGTTGTTATCATAAACTTGGAAAATCCAGATAAGATTTTCAAATCCTCTTTATCACCACTAAAATACCAAACAAGATGCATTGGATGTTATCCCAAAGGTGATGGTTTTGCAATTGGATCAATAGAAGGTAGGTGCGGTATCCAGTACATCGATGATATGCAACAGAAACAATCAGGATTTTCTTTTAAGTGCCAAAGAGTAAACAAAACAACCACGAAAGAGACAAATATTTACTCATTGAATTCTGTAGTTTTCAACCCACAGTTTGGTACATTTGCTACTGCTGGATCAGACGGATCTTTCTCGTTTTGGGATAAAGATTCTAGACATCGCTTAAAGGGCTATCCTCAATTAGGAGCGACCATACCAGTTGTGAACTTCAATAGAACTGGTATGCTTTTTGCATACGCATTGAGTTACGATTGGAGTAAAGGTTATGAGGGAAATACTCCGAACTATACTAACACAGTCAGAATTCACTTGTGTAAGGAAGATGAAGTCAAACCGAAGCCAAAAAGAAAGTAATCGATTAAAGTAGTATGCACATGTATAGATAGATTCTCATATAAGTAAAGTAATCAATGTTAATTAGTATATTTATCTTTAGGTTTCAAAAGACGCTTCTTTGAAATCCAATAAAGCACTTTGACATCCGTTGAATAACAATCGAGCACATTAAAGTAGTTCTATAAATATAAAGTATACAGAAATAGAGAAAATAGAAAAGTATCAAATAATCTCTCATACAGAAGAAGGGTAGAGAAACTTTTGAGGCAAATCGATGAAATAAAGAGTAATAAAGCAACAAGTAGAAGATGGAAGAAATAAAATCAGATAGACGGAAAAAAAAAATAATTTTGAAATAAAAACAAGTGTACGATGAACTAGAGAAAAAAAGTAAATCTGAGCCAGAGTAATTATGGTAACTCGTTCCTGTCAACAGGATCGCCCCAGAAGTCAGGTAGCATTTCTGATGCATCTTCTGTTGAGTAAAGGCCGAAGTCAAAAAACTGCTCCGAGCTATTGAACTCCCCCAAGAATTGTGTGTCATTATTTATATTGAATCCATTTGTAGACGGATTGCGAGGTTCAGTTCCTTGCGTAATCGGCTGCTGAGCGCCTACACCGTTCTGCGGACCAGGGGTAGAGTATGATTTCTGCGAGTTTGGCTTAAGATCTTTCTCTGGTCCCTTTTCTGCAGAAGAAGAGAACTTTTTTATACCTTTTGACTTCCTCGGTTTTTTGCTATCTGTCAGGTTCTTTTCTTCAGTGACAGTAACACCAGAACCATTTTGTACAATTGTAGTAGATTCAGTAACGCTTTTTAATTGAGTAGGGCCATCTTCTTTGATAACAGGTGTAGTTGCCGATGAAGGAGCTTTTCTTCTTCCACGCTTGTTGTTCAATGTGGTGTTCATCGACGTTGGAGTTGCCGGATTGTTTGGAGTTTTAGGAGTAGCCGGCACAGAATTTGAATTCTTCCTAGGTCTTCTGGTTTTCTTTTTAGGATTGTTTAAATTCCCCGAAGGGACTTGAGCTGATCCAGAGGTCGAAGGAGTAGGTGCTGCAGTGCTAGGAGCTGTTGTTTTTCTGATAACAGGGGACTTCATTGAGGGAGATATCGCATTATTTGCTGGAGAGTTACTCATATTATTACCGTTAATATTGTTGCCAGGTAATGAAATATTTTGTTGTAATTGTCCTAACATATTTGAGAATTCTGCAAATTGAGAACCCGGCTCAACTTTGAGATGATTTGGGTGTATGTTTGAGTTTGTATTGGAATTTACATTATTAGCGTTAATATTGGAATTAGCAGAGGTATTAAGATTATGATTAGAATTTGTATTATTAGCACTTGTGTTATTCGAATTTGGATGTAAATTGCCATTTAAATTTGCATTATCATTACCATTGGAAGGAATGAACGCGTTTGGGATGAAATTTGAGTGTCCTGGGTGCAACTGGTGCACTGCGTCGATGCCACTTCTATCCTGCAATTTTTTCCTATTATCTGTCTCCAATAACCTCAATCCCTCACCGTATTCTTTTACACCATCGGAGAGAAACTGCCTTTTGGTTCCACTACCAGAAGGGATCCCGTTAGGACCTACAAACTGTGCTTGCCCTTGTTGAGTTTGCGCTTGCTGAGCGGTCAACCCTTGGCTGGGGTGGACAACAAAAGGTTGCTGAGGCTGAGCCATGTCTGAAATGTTTGCTGGAGTTTGAGATTGTGAGTGTGATTGGGATGGTGGTTGTGACTGGGATTGAGATTGGGATTGGGATTGAGACTGAGACTGAGGCTGGGATTGAGACTGAGATTGAGAAGAAGGTATTGATGGCTGAGGAAATCCAGAGACGTTCGAAGGACTTACCATATCACTATCTAGACGCTGTCTTTTATTTGGCGACAATTTTTGAGGCGGCTGCTTCATTTGCTGTTGTTGCATTTGTTGATGCTGCTTAGGGTTCAGAGGAGACGGCGATCCTCTTTGCTGTTGTTGCTGCAGCAAGAATTGCTGCTGCTGGATTTGACTGGCCATTTGGAAATGATGGTTAGGTGGAACCACCTGACCTTGATTCTTCAATACGGACTGCTGCTGCATGTTTGAAAGTGGGACCTGTTGACCTTGCTGATTCTGGAGTACCCTTCTAGGAATTCCGCCATTCTGCTGAGGTAGAAAGGGGACTTGTTGTTGTCCCTGCTGCTGCAGCTGCTGCTGCGATAGATGTGGGGGTTGTTGACCATATTGTTGCATGTACATTTGCGAGTTTTGCAAGTTTTGAGGTGAACGTGGGGTCTGTGGAGTTGGATTAATATGAGGAGAATGTTGCTGATGTTGAAGTTGCGTCTGCGGTTGTTGTTGTTGAGGCGGGCGCTGTGACTGTTGCGGTCTGACGAAGTTCGTTGGGGAATTCAGATGATTCAACATCATTTCGTTGTTGACACCATTTCCAGTCATCTGACCTCTTACGACGTTGTTGATATGCGAAGGAGGTATTTGCGAATGAGGGGCCTGTGGCGGAGGCGGTGGAGGGGCCTGTGGGTCAGCAGGAATCGAGAGAGAGTGGGGTGGAGGAGCAGGAGACATCTGCTGTGCATTAGGTGGCATGTTTTGTGGGTGTCTTTGTTGTTGCTGTTGCTGTTGCTGTTGTTGTTGATAGCGGAAGAACTCTTGCTGTCTCCTTTGGTTCCATCCGTTGGGGTTCTCTCCTGCAGGGTTCTGCATGTTCATCTCTGGTGGAACAGAGCCATTAGGGTTCTGGTTCGCAAGGTTGATGTTGGGATTCTGGGCCGGGTTCTGGGCGCCATTGGGATTAGCGCCGTGGTTCAGCGCTTCCTGCTTCTGTTTGAGGTTGATGAAGTGGTAGTATTGGGAAGCATTGGCAGAACTCCCACGGTTGGTACGGGCGTTGAAGATGTCCCAGAATATCTGCCACCACTCGTAGATAAAGCCCTGGGGCGTGTCCATAGTCATCTTCGACTTGGGCAAGCTTGCTTTAGAATTGTTGAGCAGGTAGTACTTGTCCACTAGCTTCTCGTTGTTCTTCACGATGGGTATGTTCGCCTCCTTGAAGAAGGCGGCGGCGGAGGAGTCGAAACCTGACTTGAGGAGAAAGTCGTAGATGTAAGCATTGAGCAACTCCTTCGAGTTGGAGGCGGCAGAGTCCTTCACAAGGGGCTCTGCCTCCTGTGCAGAGAAATTGTTGTTCTTGAGATCCATCGCAGTGTGTTGTTGTTGCCGTCGTCGTCGTCGTCGTCGTCGTCGTCGTACGAGGCTGCGTTTCTATTTATGCTCGTGTTTTTGTCTATGCGATTTGAGTTTCCAAATCTTGAACCTGCGCTTATTGTTGGTTGCAGCTGCTGCAGCTCTGCTGCTGCTGTCGCTACTGCTGTAGTGGTGCTGTCTGCTGGAGGCAGTAGGCGTTCCAAGGATGTCACTCTGCGGCAGTCCGTTGGTCAATCGTGTGCACGCTTGCTCGCTTGCTTATCTGCTTGCTTATCTGCTTGCCTGCTGGCTTGCCTGCTTGCTGTTCTTATACTTCGGCACTGCCGAGCTGCACTTATCCGAGAGGTACGTGTCCGCTAGAGCTACCGGCTGTGTTGGCGGAGACAGAGAATGCAGAAACTGTGTTTCAGGCGGACTCGGCGGTGCGTGAGGATACACAGAAACACCAGGATATACAGCTACACCGCAAAGTGGACAGACATGACAAATGCACACCCAGAGAGCCCCCTACCGCCGATATCTTCTTCACCATCGCCGTCTCCACCTCTGCTCCTTCTCCTTTCGTCTCTGCTCTGCCTCTGTCAGAGAGTGTTCAGCCGGGCCTCGCGAAAATGCGCTCTGAGTCGATCGACGGGAACATGTTTCGGGCCGAGACTGTTCTATTCCAGTTTGGGCCTGTTGAAGAGGGAGGAGTGACGGGGCAGTAGCAGCAGGATGACTACGGTGGCAAGGACGGAGACAAGCGAGATGCTGCTGGTGGCCGTCGACGGGTAGACGTTCCAGCTCCACTCGTGTACGGCTGCGAGGAAAACGGCGACGGGCAGCGGGAGGCCCGTTTCGCCGAGCAGGAACGGGAGGCTGTAGGAGTACCACGAGAGGAACTGGTAGTGGAGGCTGCGGGCAAAGAGTACACCGACGAGGTTACTCGTCAGAAGGACGAGGGCGACGTAGCGGCCGCTGCGGGCCGGATCGAGGATGGTGTGGCTGGCGTGCAGAGTATTGTGGTGGAGACGACACAGGCCGTCCTGGAAGAGCAGCGTGGAGATGTCCTTGCCTGTCTCGCTCTTGCAGAGCCATTTGGTGAAGACGAAGAACAGCAGGGTGGCGACGTGCAACAACAGGAGCATGTGGTGGAATGTGCGGCTTTGGAAGACTGCCTCGCCTACAAATCGCCAGTTGACCGTCCATTTGAACAGGAACTGGCGGCTGAAGTCGAATGCGTTGCGGAGAAAGCTGATCCGGATTTGTTCTCCGTGCGTGAGGAACTGGAAGTTGATGCCCAGCTCGACAGCGATGCCGAAGAGCACCATCCCAAGCAGCTTGAGCAGGTTCTCGTCGTTCAAGAAGTAGAGCACGATAAGCAGCCCCGGGAGGTACAACAACGCATTCATCTTGACGCTCACGCCGAAGCAGTAGCTGTCGACGGCAAGAAGCGTGACGAGGTTGCTGTAGAGAGCCATCTCGGAGCGCACCTCTGGATCCTCATCCGAGTACGACCGGCCTTTGAACTTCGCTGCGACCTGCAGCAGGAAGACGGTCCCGAGAACAAAGAACGTGGCAAAACAGTCATTGAATAGTCTGAGCACGTAGATGGAGTGTAACCGTTTCGATAGCACCAAGAGGTAGAACTGCCACGGCTTCACCCTCCTCGCCCCGGAGGCCTGTATGTAGATCAGAAACGTTAACGCTAGCGACACCAAGTACAAAAGCCGGAACAGCTCCTGGCCCCTGGAGACGTTCGCCATCCCATCCGTCACTACCTTCATCCACGAGTAGATGAACACATACCCGCCAGGATACACAATTGGACCTGTGTCGCCCTTGATCTTGCTGTAGTCGAGTTGGCCCCGCTCGATCTCGTCGATCTGCTGCATGTACGTGCTGTAGTCGATCTCCGTATAGGGAACCTTGCATATGATAAGTTCAAGCAACCCTGCTTCTAGCAGAAACAGGAGCACGCATATTGGCCCAACAATATCTGGATCGTACAAAACTGTCCAGATCAAATGTTTCACGGTCTCATGGAGCTTATGCAGAAAACCGTCAGCTTCTGTCTCTGCTGGTATTGCAACATTATCTGCTTTGTTTATTGCGGTGGCCTTAACTCGCCTTCTCGTATTCTTGGACATCGCAGTATGCTATGCAGTGGAGAAACACGTCTCGGAAGATAAACGCTCAGACCGAGTAAACCCACTGATTTTGAGTAAAACGGGTCCTTCTTCAATCTGTTCTTCCCCCCTACCAAAGCCGAAAATTCATTCTCGTGCACAGCCGTGATTAGGTGCCGTTTTTCAGTCCCCCCGGCAAAACAGTCTCGGTTTCCTTGGGAATTAATAGAATTGATCACCGTAAACCTAAAAAAAAAAGATATAAAATACCACAAAAGTATCTAGACTCATACTATAAATACACTCACACGTGGAGTCTAGTTAGACTCTTTGAAAGGTGAAGTCGGAAGATTTGTCGTACTCATTGGACTCGGAATTTCCTTGCTGCATGTTGTGTGCATACACTTCGGCATTACTCTCGTCGGACTTCGACTCTGATGGGTTACTGACACTTTTCGCAACTTCCAGGTGCCTGCCGATATTCTCAGCATCACGCTGCTCAAAAAATCCAATATTCAACATCTTTCTGATTTTGTCAATGTCATTGGGGAAGTAGTTCACCTTGAACAGATTCCACGCAAACCCGGGTATTACGCACGCAAGGACTCCAATGAAGAGACATGCCCAGAAACTGGCCGTCGAATAATTTCTTATACCAATTTTGTAGTAGTTGTTGGAATATTTGGAAGACGACCATCCGCTCACCCATATAAAAAGCAACAAATCTGACAAGAAGTTCAAACAGACAGTGATAGGGTCCCAACGCCTCTGCTTCAAGATGATGTATAGGTTACAGGAAATGATCGAGATGTGGATACAGAAAGTACCAACTGAAAAAATTTGGTTGGTTCCCAATCCGTTGTGTGTGACAATAGTTCCCGTCCGGAAAAGAAGCCACGGGAAAAAGAACGAGATTGCTGATTGGTAAAGACCATCAATCATGTAGAGCAAGAATTTCGCAATAGTCGAGTTTTTGTTGTTTTTGATTCCCGCTCTATATAGCTGTGGGATCATCAGCGAGACGTAATCCGGAACGTCTTGGTCCATTGTGGCAAGGGTGATGACAGGAATCGACGTGAAGAACAAGTTGAAAAGCATCAAGAATGTGTATTCGTATAGATACGTTCCGTCATAATCTGCAAAGATTCCGTACCAGAACAAGGGCATAACAAAAATGACGTTCTTGTAGAAAAAACAAGGAATCATCTCAGAAAGTCTTTGATAAGACCACTTGCCATGCACAAGAAGCAACCTTTGCAAGTACCTGAACTGGCCTATAGCATAATCTGATGACATGGCAGCTTGTCTACCTTCTTCACCGGCAATGCCAACTCCCACATTGGCAGCTTGGATCATGGAGACATCATTTGCACCATCTCCAATCGCCAGGGTTATCACATCCAAATTTTTCTTCACCAAGTTTACCACACTTGCCTTCTGAGAAGGAGAGACACGGCAGCATAAAATCGAGCAGCATTTCTTTCCCAAGATCAAAAATTTGAGCTGGACTTCTTTGGGACTCTCATCAAACAATAAAGTCAATGTTTTCCCGTCAATGAGTATCGCATGATTTTCGTCGGGGATAGAATGATCCAACCTTGCCTTTTTCAGGTTGACAGCTTTATTAGGATCGATTTGAAACTTCTCCATTAGCAGCTGGTCAATGGCTGCCTCCAGCTCTTCGACACTTTCGCTCTGTACTCTCAATAAATCCATGTTATTGTTGAGCATTGAGCAAGAGTAACCGATACTTATGGCAGTTTCTACCTTATCTCCTGTCAAAACCCAAATTTTTATCCCCGCCTTTCTCAAGCTTTCGATGGTTTCTGGAACACCATCTTGCAATTTGTCATCAATGGCAGTGGCACCAATTAAGTAGACACCGTTTTCGAACGTATCTGCAAGTCTTTCGGTTTCAAGCTCTCTCTGTTCATCCAGCAGTTTTCCAGCCTTAGAATAGTGCTCGTACCAATCATAGAACTCGCCAGGATTCACATCCTTAGCGGAGATGCACAAAGTACGCAAACCCTCACTCGAGTATTCCTCCAAATTCTTCTTGATGTCCTCGTCAAATTGACCAGAAACGCTTCTTTGCAAAATCACATTATCGGCACCTTTCATGAAGAGCTTAATTTGGCCGTCTGGGGTCTGGAGCACGATCGTCATTCTCTTTCTAGCAGACGAAAAGGGGATGGTGCATAGAACTTTATACTTTAATTCCTTTCCATTGTCATGAATGATATAGTAGTCATCCTCTTTACCCAAAAACACCACTCCCATATCTCTTGCAAAAGAAACCAATGCAATTTCATCAGGTGATTCAGCACTGTATGCTATGTTGCTATCGTCACTTGCGGTATCCATATCCTCGTAATCGATAACAGCAGAGTGACACAAGGCTAGTGCAAGCAAAAAGTCGTGGTTGTGTTTGTCGCTCAGCTCGTCCATGAATTCCGGGGAAACAAAAGTTAAGTTCTGCTCTTTGAAAAAAGGATTGGAAGCTTTTAACTGAGGGATCATCTGGGCACGGGAATTGGATATAAGGTCTCTCATATACTTTACCTTGGCAGGAACATCCACATTACCCAACCTTTTATCGAAACCTTCTTGAGCAGATGTGTAGGCCAGACCGTAGGATTTATCAGCGACCGCACATTTCTTGAACTCCATAATGTTTTGAGTTAAAGTTCCTGTCTTATCACTGAAGATGTACTCGATCTGGCCCAAGTCGTCGGATATACCCCAAGATTTAGGCATGCAAGGGAAATCTAGCCTTTCGTAGTACATATTGACATCGCAGTAGATGAAATACGCATGAATAGTTTTGATGATTTCGATGGTAATGTAAAGCGAGATTGGAACCAAAGTTTGGTACATGATGAGCACGACAAAGAAGGTAAGTGTACCGTTCGCCTGAGGGGTTGGAGCATACCCTTTGTACTCGAAAAACCGTCTAGAATTATCCTTTTTTCTGTAGTACAACCCATTGATCAAACCTGAGACAAAACATAAGATGAATAACAAGAAGAAGTTGATTAGGACAAAGTAGTTCAAGTTTTTGGAGATCTTGGACTTCTTAGTTGGCGTGACGCCAGAGTTGAGCATGATCTTCGTCTCATTACCGGTCGCAAGGACGATTCCGATAACAAAGTTTGTGTTTCTCAAGACAGAGCCTCTCAACAAGACGTTGTCGATCGAAGCGGCTTCCGAGGTGGACTTCTCCAAACCCTCTGGGTCGTCGCAGTGAACGACCCCGTGGAACGAGTAAAGGTTTTTGTTTGGCTGTTCTGTGGAGACCGAGAACGTCAACTTCCCTAAATCTGTTATTTTGTTGATTCTGGACGAGGAAAAGGTCATGGCGTGCTTCGTCCTTAAACTTGTCTCACCGTCCAAGTTTTTCGTCTCGATGTAGCACGTGTTGTTTTTCGTGCTGGACTTTAAGATCAGGATGTCAGAGGGAATTTCTTCGTTCTTACGTATTCGTAGAATGTCTCCCACGAGTACCTGCTTCCATTGCGTGCTTTTGAATTTCAGCGGAGAGTTCGATGAGCCGACGGAGTTGCGAGTCGGCGTCTGGCTTAGCGAGCGTGCCGATCGTATTGTGTACAAGTCCATGCTTTCGAGATCGCTTTGGTTCGACGCAGATGCTGCGTCTCCAGACCTTGACTTGTGCTTGAAGAAGCGCACAAACCTCATCGAGGCCCGTGTACACGCCTTTTTGAACCTCCGCCAGGGGCCGACGTGGTCCTCCATCGCGTTGTGGTTCTCTATGCCGTGCAATTTGTGCACCTTCGAGCTGTTCATCTCGTAGTCGGATATAGCTCGCCTGTAGTCCTCAAACGCATCCTTGATGGCTGTGAGCACGACGATGACGATCAAGGGTACGGCCTGCATGCCGGGACTCTGAACTCCAAAGATCTGGAAGCACCCGAGGATGATAATGAACAAGAAGTACGAATTGGCGATGTTCGTAAACTGGAAGAAGATGTTCATCGGCACAAAGCTCAACGGCGTATACTTGGTCGTCCTGATTTTGTTTCTCGGGTACATGATCTTGTTCTTCTGTGTCTTGGGATCGATCATGTGTTCGGGCAAGCTCTGGTTGTAGTATATCTCCCTGGCGGCGTCCAGGTCGCCCTGCTTGTGCGACTTGTTGTACCATCGTTTGAATGACAGCTCGTAGACTTTGTTTAAGAGGTCCCTGATGTCTTCCTCCACTGTCTTCATGATGAATGATGTGGCTGAGTCAGGAGTATGTGTGCGTATGTATGTACGTGTCTATCGTCGTTTCCCGTGCAAAAACAGTCAACACTCACGCAGAATTAGAAGCAATCTTCAGATGCAGTACTAGAGCGTCTCGGAAGTCCAATGGCCTGTACAACCCTTCCCCAGCTACTCCGCCAACACCACCGTGTCTCTCTGCCTGCCGGCTGTTACAAACTCGTCTTTCTATCTCTGTTGTTGCTAGAGCCAGCCCATGCGTCTGCTCCGAGGAGGCTGAAGAGAAAAAAAGAAAAAAGCGGAAAATGCGAAAAGGCCAAAAAATTGTCAAAACAAGATTACGTCAGCAAACAACGTCGACCGACGTAGATGTGCACAGCCCGGGTTTTCTTCCTTTTTTCTCGCCGACGTCGACGAAAGTGGACGAGGAAGGAGGAGAGTCTGTCGGGGATGTCCATTTTTTTCAGTGCCAGCAGGAGCAGACAGATGAGCACGGATCGGGGCAGGCGACTGTGACACAGAGAGGGAGAAAAGCCACATAAACACAACAACACCCCACCACCCCCACATCAACAATGTCTATCGAAGAAATCCCACAAGGCGCCGAGGTCACGGTCATCCCAAAGGCCGAGAAGAAGGCCAGAGACGCTCTCTTGAAGCTTGGCTTGAAGCCATTGAAGGAAATCTCTAGAGTCACCTTCAGAAAGAAGAACAACACCATCTTGGCAATCGACAGACCAGAGGTCTACAGAACCCTCGGTGGCTCCTACATCATCTTTGGTGAGGCCAAGGTCGAGGATCTCAACAAGAGATACCAGGAAGCCATGGCTGCCCAACAGGCTGCCCAAGAAGTCAACGAGGCTGTCAACGCTCCAAAGGACGACTTGGCTGCTTCCATCCAGGACGATTTGAAGAAGGCCTCTCTCGAGGACAAGCCTGCCGAGGCTGAGGCGGACGACGGCGAGCCAGTCGATGCCACCGGCATCGAAGAATCTGACATCTCTGTCATCATGGAGCAGACCAACGCTTCCAGAAACAAGGCCATCAAGGCCCTCAAGGAACACAACGGTGACATCGTCAACGCCATCATGTCGCTCTCTTGAGTGCTGCGCGTGCAACATATCCGCTGAGTATATATATAACATGTTTAATCTCTTGTATGCATAAATACTACTTTGTTCATATCTACCTCTCCACCATTGAAGCACCCGCTGCACCAGTTGCCGCCTTAGTCTCTGTCACCTTTGCAGGTTCCACCACGGAATTGCCCCCCTGCACACCCTCCTTCTCCTGCTTGCCGTTCAAAAATCCACATTTCGGACACACATACACAACTTCCTCGGGAAGCCTCTTTGGCGGAGCGAGGCCGTTGTGGCTCAAGCAGTTCGGACATACTAAGGCGTACCTCTTGTCAGGCCCGAGCTCGTTTTCGCCCAACAGGGCGTTCAGAAGATGGTCGTAGAACCCGCTGTTCGAGTGTTGCTGCTTTTGTAAGTCCTCCAAAATCTTCCCCTTCTCACCATCCTGTATCATCTGCATGTACTCGATCTTCTTTTGGCGGATCTCGTCCGCCTCCTTCTCCAACTCCTTCAAGTCCTCGCCGTCCGAGAACCTCGCAAGTAGGTCCTTCGTCTTGTCAAAATTCGTCTTTTCTTTCAAGATGGAGAGTTTGTCGTTGTGTTCGTTCTTCAAAAAATCGATGTAACTTTCTTTGCTGTTGATCAGGTAGTTGAACACCGATAAAAAGGTATAGTAAAATAGCCCAATTGCAAGTGGACTGAAGACCAACGTCAGAATCACCTTTGGCTGCTTGATCATCCCCTCCATGTAGTACGCATAGCTGAAGTATGCCACATATCCTGCCGTCAGGTATGAGAGTAGTATTCTCCGATAGTGCTTTTTCTGTAGTTTGAGTTTCTGGAGTCGCTTCTCATTGTACGAGATCTTTGTTGTGACTTTCTTGAGTTCGGCCTCAAACTGGTCAGGGTCGAATTGTTTCGACCTAAATAAGAACATCGTGGTCTGCAATCCAATGATAGATTTGCGTCTACCAATTCCTTCTCTATCTTCGTCCTCTTGCACGGCCCTACTCCATGTTAGAGATCATAAATTTGCCGTTTTCCTCTGATTCATGTTGAATTTTCACAAACGCGCCGATCACATCAGAGATCTCCGGACTTATGCTCTACCTTGTTTGACTTTTTGTCAAAATAGCACTGTTTAGGCAGTTCAATAGGTGAGAAAATAGAGAGAGATACTCTAGTCTATAGATATTGCACCCAACAACTAAATTACACAAGAAACGGAACAACAAAATAATTACAGTTTTCTAAATGGTTTTCTTTACAGCCTTCTTGTTGACAGCTTCCACACTCGCCTTTTTGAGAATTTTGTCTGCCTTTTCAATCTCTATTATGGCAGCCCGCAGGCCTTCTATAATCTCCTTCTTTTTGGCTTGGGTGGTTTCGTACGAAGTAATGTTGTTATTGAGACGTTTCCCCAAAAAGACAGTGGTCTCGTCAATGTACAATCTAAGCTTCTCCAAGTACCAATCCTTGAAGTCGGAAATGATGGCGATGATCTTCTTTTGAGAGGTGTTTGCAGTGACTGCTATGCTCAATGCAGTCACAGCAACAGCTGTATTCAATGTTATGATATCATACAAATATCCCACATTGCACAACGTGAATATCGTGAAAGGTGCAGCTATGATCTCCCGTGTTAGGAATCTGTTGATACGAGACTGTAGCTTCGGCAACTTTTCTGTTGCAACCTCTCCTTTCAATTGATGTATGAAATCATCAACACCTTTTTCTGGTTTTTGGCTCTTTGTTTCAGGGAAAAGTGCGTCGATTTTACCCTCCAAGTAGTGTGACTTTGCAGTTGCTTCTTCCAATGACCCGTAACATTCTATGTCTTTCCCAAACAAGCCGGACTTGAAGGAAGCTCTAGTTCCATTTAACAAGTTGGAGATAACAAGCGTGAGGTCTCCGGAATTAATGATCAGCTGACTTATTTTGGTCAACTCCTTTAATAAGACATTCTCGAGAAACGGGGCGACTTTACTCTGTAACTCGAAATGTGAATTCTGAGCCCATTCAGTTATCTCCCTTTTGAGCTGCTTAGCAACTTTGACGTCGTCAGATTCTTCAATGTGCAGATCTTTCAGTAGGCATCGAAGAAGAAGTATGAGTGGTTTGTATCCTGAGGTTTCTCTGTTCAATGTATACAACAACTCGTTCATGTTAGATTGCTGATATAACTCTAAGTATCTTGAAATATTTTTTATACTTTCGGAAACTAAGACGTTAGCTTCATTCAACTTATTGAGGTCTATCTTGAAACTATTCAAATCGTGGCTCTCAGTCAATTTACCTCCCACAGACAAATCTTGAATTTCGTTTATTATAGTAAAATATGGCAAATCACTGATTTTTTCAACTTTAGAATTGGGAGATGTCACGTATACCCATATCTGACAATCAGCTTTAGAAATTTGACTATTTTTTGGCTCGGTGTTGAAGTCGAGGCTGTCGGCGCCTTCAATTTTGGTATGTTGACTGAACGTTTTGTCGTTCACCTCCACAAAAGCAAGATCATTGAACAAATCACGATTCAGTGTCTTCCCCAGTCCATCTCCTGGCTTTGCATCTTGTATCAAGCGTAATTCTCGGTTTAGTATTGGTGATTTGCAAGTAAACAGACCGCCTTTGATGATTTCGTTTTTGGATCCGTATACTATTTTCAAATTGGAGGTCGGGTTAGCTTTACGAAATGCTTTTATGAGGTCATCATATTTATTATCGCTGGATAATGGATCAACAATTAAAGAATCGACAAATAGTCCTTTTTTCAGGTCACTGGACTGCACAATTCCTAGGGATATGGTGGTTGGCTCAAATACAGTGTAATCCGTTATCGTGTGATCTGGAGCAATTTTCCTGAGTGAGTCAATTTTTTCTACCACACCAGATTCTTTCCCAAAGTATAATTTTGTTTCTTGTAGAAGTTCAAATAGAGGTTTTGTTTCAGTGACGTGACTATTGAATCTCTTAAGCTGTCTCAGATTGAAACGAGAGAATGCTGACTTGGGGGAAGATGAACTCAATAGTCTTTGCATAATGGGGTCTTTCTAGCTTCTGGAAGACAATGTGTATCGTGTATTCTTCGTGGGTATTGCTGTGCCACTGAGAAACAGGCCGATTAAGCAGGTCTGCGTTACTTGATGAAAGCAGGTGATCGAACTACGATGCAATCGCAATATTGTAAAGATGCGCACAATAGAATCGCGGAGGGGACTCACCTCTGAAAATGTTATTCATCAATTCCTCGAACAGGATTCTCCGAAATTTCTCCTACAACGAGACCATTAAAAAGATGTGAACTACATAAAGTTCAATTATGTTCAAGGTCCTCTTTGTGAAACGAAACTTTTCAACATCTACCCTGTTGAAAAGTCATCAAAATCCTCTCGTATGTTGACCTCTTTTCACCCAAAAAATAAAGACCAAGTATTCTGTTAAGAATAGACTTTACTAACAATAACTTCTTACTGATTCAGGGATTACCAAATTTCAAAGCACCTAATACAAAACTTCCAGTGAAGCACACTCTCCCGAATGTGTCTAAAGTGCTACTTGTCTCTTCAGGAAAGGGTGGTGTGGGCAAATCAACAGTTTCCGCCAACTTAGCTGTTGCGCTTCGCAAATGCGATTTGAATGTTGGATTATTAGACGCCGACATTTTTGGTCCAAGCATACCCAAGCTTATGAATTTAAAAGGAGAACCAAGATTGTCTGAAGACTCCAAGTTACTGCCTTTGAAAAATTATGGAATCCAGACAATGTCAATGGGTTATTTAATACCTAATGAAGATAGCCCCATCGTATGGAGAGGGCTTCTACTTCAAAAAGCACTTCAGCAGCTACTATTCGATGTTAAGTGGGATAAACTGGATGTACTAGTAATTGATTTGCCACCAGGAACCGGTGATGTCCAATTGACATTGAGTCAGTTGTTGAAAATAAATGGTGCTGTGATTGTTTCCACTAGTCAGGACCTTGCATTACTAGATGTGAAAAAAGGAATCGCCATGTTTAACAAGGTGAATATACCAATATTCGGTTTAATCGAGAATATGTCTGTCTTTATTTGTCCGAATTGCAACCATGAAGAACATCTTTTTGGAGATGGAGGTGCATTGAAAGAAGCTGAAAAGCTAGGAATTGAACACCTTGCATCTATTCCACTAAACAAAAAGATATGCACATCTGCTGATGAAGGATATCCTATTGCCATTGACAAGGATTCTCCTATTGCCCAACCTTACTACAAAGCTGCACAGACAATAAAGAAGAAGCTAGGTTTCTAAATCACATGACATGATGAGTACAGCGAGAATAGTTTCCCGATTAGGCAATCGTGGAAGGCAGGCACCACAGAGAGAAGGGGAAGGAACCCTTTTTGAAACGGGGCCAAGAAAATATTGCCCCTTAAGAGAAGAAAAATCACAGAGCTTTATCCTTCTCTTCTTCTCTTTCTTCTTCTTCTTGTAGCAACTTTTTCTCTTCACTCTGATTCCCCTTATACAGTTTTGACTCCTTCGACTAGCGGAGATTCTTTGCTTAACATACTAAAACACTCCACTTTTCTTAGTAAAATTTGAAAATTAACTACAAAAATACGTACACAGTCGAAAAAATATAAAAGAATAAGATAATTGTTTACCATGAAGTTTTTGAATTATTTCTTTCTATCGGAGTTTGTAATTCCTGCACTTTCTTTGATTCTCCAGAAACAACCAAATGAGCTTACTCATTTGAATGAAGATGAATTATCACATGCGACCGCACATGGGATCTTCAAATCCATTTTAAATAACAGAGAGTTTGGCTCTAGCTTTGTCAAGTTTAGTGAATGGGAGTCGCCGTCGGGGGAGATATTCGTGGTGCCTTCGACGGATGAAAGTGGGGATAGCAATTCTGCTGCTCTCGGCCTAGGTTATAGGTTTGTCAGAAATGACAATACAGTTGTATCCTCGTCGGATATAGCAAATGTTGTGAGAATTGAAGAGAAAAATATTTCAGCAGCAGGGTTCCCTTTCGGATGGTTGAAACATGATACCCCAACCGCTGATGATTTTTTTCCTTTTGGATCCAAAAAATTCATGATGATAGGAGTCAACAAAAATTCAATAGAGGGGAATGATGAAAGTGAAAATATGAATGCAGAAGTACAGGAAGAAGACGTGAGTGAGAGTGAAGACGAGAACATCACCAATTTCGGTTTGTTTCATTGGTTTGAAGACGAGGACGATTGTAATGCAGATGAAAAGACTAATAAATTGTTTGACACAGATCACTTCTTGTTTGTTGGTATTGGAAGTATTGATTCGAAACCAGCAATTGAGAAGAGAGATCTCGAAACCTCAACTTTAGTATTGACCATTTACACAACTACAACTGTTACTTCAGTGCACGGGATAACAATCACTCAAACGGCTGAACCAACCGAAACCCACAACGAGAAGTGGGTTTCAGCCCCCACGGCAACAACAACCGGCAGCTATAACGAAGATGAAGCTGAAGGTGGTAAAGATAGTGATGATGGTGTCGAGGATAATGTTTCTACCAAGCGTGAGCCTTTCATTTTCACCACTCCTCCAACCCAAACTGATGACTCAGAAAAACATGTCACGGAACCCGAAGAAGTGCCAACACCGATTCCTGAAACACCATCCGAGACGTGGACTTCTAGTATCATCACTTTGACTCATGAAATTGGAGAAAAACCATCTGAAACGTTAGGAGAATTTACAAATAAGACCTCGGTTTGGACTTCTCCTGAATCATGGAACTCTTATCCATTTAGCGTCACTGAAACAGAACTTGTTGAACAACCTGTTTCATCTTTCTTAACGTTTGAAAACACCTCAACTCCTATTACTTCCACAAAATTATCTTCCAGTTTTTCATCTTACGACCACCTCTACACATCGAGTTCTTACAAGAATAAGACACAAAGTTCTGTCAGCTCGAAGAGAGCCGATGAATCAATTTACACCAGAACCAAGGTTACCAATGCGTCCTTAGCGACGACTTCCGAAAACCTTGCCCATAGCCAAGGAGGATACTGGGCATCTCTATTTGGACTCATTTTGGCTGTCTTTTCTGGTGTTATATTGATATAAGACTAATCCTGAGAGCATGCCGTGGAGGGTACAAATCTCACAGGAAAGCAAAGGAACACAACAATATATTTACATGCCACATCTTCGTAAATTTTAGCAACATATAGTCTTTTCATTACACCCCAAATTTATATAACAACATACAATACACTAACACTTTAACCTTGCAAGGCACTCAACCTTTGTCTCATATTTTGTATAAGGTCTTCGTCGTCATCATCACCATTAAGCTCAACTGCAGCCGGCGGCTCTGCTTGTTGCACGTTCTGCTGGATAGAGGTAGGGACTGATGGCTCCTCCACTTTGGTACTCTCTCCAGTACCCAAGATGTCTGTGAGGAGGTCATCTATTTCCTCGTTTTCGTCTAAGTCCTCATCCTCCCACTCTGTCGAGTCCAGCATGTCTGTGACCATCTCGTCGATGACTCCGCTTTTCGTCAACTCCTTCGATAGTTCTCGCACCGTTCTGCTTATTTGGGGTACATGGATGAGCTGGTTCATGTCTTGCATTATTGCCGTCGATTTCTGCAGCGAGCCCTTGATCTTGATCAATTGCTGCTGCTCATTTAACTTCAGCTCTATAGAGTCTAATGTGGCTCTTGAGACGTGCATGCGCTCGTTCACCTTCTGCGTGTTGCGGAGCTCCTTCGCATACAACCTCGCCGACTTCATGTCATTCTTCTTCGCCGCCTGCTTGATCAGTGATTTGCTTTTCTTCTCCACGTTGTTCAAGTCCTGGATTTGCCTGTCGAGCTGCCGCTTGTTCTTGCGCAGCGACTGCTGACACTTCCTGTATTGTTCCTTCGGGTCCGGTCCCCATATCACATTCTTCACGAGCTCCATCGCTGTGACGTGTCTGTGCTGCTGCTGCTGCTGTCACTGTCACTGCCGCTTCTCCCTCCTCTTCTTCCTCCTCCTCCTCCTCCTACTCCTCTTACTCCTTGACCACTCTCCGGCTCCAGAACACTAACCTTCCTTATCGTTTCCTCCCGCCAAAACGGACAGGCAAAGCCGCCAGCTGCGCCGATCGGCGCAAGCGAGGCCTGGCGACGCGAAAAGCAGCTGAAACGCTCTGGTTCCGTGGGAGGGGAGCCGGGAGGACGCGTAGCTGTTCTCCAGAGCAGAGAAATGGGATACGGTTCTTTTTCCCAGAGGGCAGTCGGATGGGCAGTTTACTGGCCAAGAAACAGACTTGTTTGCCAGCACAGAAACATAAACAACCAGAGATGTTAGAAGGAAAATTTGACCAGGCCTCCCTTTTGAAGAAGGTAAGTTTCTGCTCCCACCGTGCTTTTTTTTTTCAGTTCGACTAGATTACTAACCACAGAATGTGTCGCAAAGGAACGCTCTTTGCGTTATACTTTACCCTCGTATAGGTTATCGACTCTATCAGAGATTCAGTGAAACTCTGTAATTTCAATTGCTCGCAGAATGATGGTATCACCGTGCAGGCAATTGATGACTCGAGAGTTCTTTTGATTGCTTTGAAGATGGACCCAGGTTGTTTCCAGGAATTCAGATGCGACAGAGACATGGTTTTGGGTCTCGACTTGGAGTCACTCGGAAAGATCTTGAAGCAGGGTAATAATGAAGATTATTTGACGTTGATTGCGGAGGACAATCCAGACTCCTTGTTGATTGTCTTCGAAGACAAGAAGAAAGACAGAATCTCCGAGTTCTCTCTCAAGTTGATGGACATCGACTCTGACGTGTTGACCATTGACGACATGGACAACGACTGCTCCATAACGATGCCTTCCTCTGATTTTGCCAAAATTGCCAGAGACTTCAAGACTATGAGTGAGTCTCTACAGATTATTGTCACAAAGGAGTCGGTAAAGTTCAAGGCCGAGGGCCAGATCGGTTCCGGTAGTGTCATCTTCAAGCCACACACAGACCTCGACAACCCGGATGAGAGCATCAAGATTGACATGAACCAGCCGGTCAATCTCACCTTTGGTGCTAAGTACTTGAACGATATAGTCAAGGCTTCGACCTTATCTTCCACCATAACCATAAAGTTGACCGACAAAGCACCTGCCTTGTTCGAGTTCAAGCTTCCAAGTGGATATCTCAGATACTACTTGGCACCTAAGTTTGAAGACGAAGAATAGAAACGGTACTTCTTTGCGCTTTTCCCTCATTCCTTCTTTCCATCTGCCCCTGTGTATTTTACTTCTTTTTTATCTTTATAATTTAATTTTGTCATTAAGATATGTCTACATAAATTTTGAAATTAGTACAACGCCTCGATTGGGTTCTTGAGCTCTGAAAGCTGCGAGGAGCAGACCGTAGATTTTTCTGTCACGGGTAGAACGAGCCGGTAGGCATCGTGTCTGTTCATATAATACCTGAATAGTCGCTTGATTCTGATGAAGCCGAAATTCTCGTACAACTTCAACGCCTTCTTATTTATCACCTCTGTCTCCAACGTGATCTCGTCACATTTGTACTTGTTGATCATGAGCATGATGCTGTCGGAGATAAGCTTTTTTGCTATGCCCAGCCCCCTGTACTCGTCTTCCACGGAAAGCATCCCTATGTAGCCTCTCACACGTGCATTTCGGTGAGGCTCAACTTTGCATATTATGTTCCCGACAAGCTTGCCCTCGTGGAAGGCTAACAAACAGAGGTCTGGCCAGTTGTTGATGAAAAAGCGGTACACGTAGATCGAGTACGGCTCACTTAAGTGCTTGTTCGTTATCGCCTCGACATCGGCGATTTCTTGATCGATCTTCTCTCGACTTCGCAATGTGGTGTCCAAACACACACTTCGTATCTCTATGTCGTCCAACTCCACCATATATCCAGCGACGTCTACTCTATTGTTCTCCTTTCTGTGGAAAGGCCTCTTCTCTTGACTTCCTGCTTTCGTCTATTCCTCCCGTACTCCCTACTTACTTAGCCATAAGGGCATCTAGATGCACCCACTAATTCATGCGACTCAAGTTCGGCTTCCGTGCACCGCGGGGAAGTGGCTCATGCCTTAAAATAGAGCTAGTCACCAGCCATTAATCCTTGTGATCCATCACTTCGGAGCTTGTTTGGGACAGAAAACAACGAAAAGGGGTGTGGCGGGGATATTCCAAGAGTGCTATTTCACCGTATAATACACTTGATACCACAGGAAGTGAAAAGATTCACTTTCAATTAGTCATACCCAGGATAAAACAGGAATTTTAACACTATTTGCCACAGTGATAAAAAAGTCCGATAACTGATAACTGCAAAAAGTCCACCAACTTTTCTTCGATAAGGTTTCATTTTAGGAACCACAGCAATGAGCAACTCAATATACAACAACGGAAATCGATTGTTTTCGACTTCTATTGTTTCTACTTTCTTGAAGGGTTCGACATTGTTGGATCCAAACCGCTCCGATGCAAATGCCAACCCACAATCAAGCTTATCCATATACAATGCATTTACTGGTGTCAAGATCGTTGCACCTTTCGACATCTTCAGCAACATGGACTCATTCAAAGTCTACATTGCCCAGATATTGAAGATAGATGTGGAGCGATTGTTCTTATTGACTCCCTTCGGAATCAAGTTAAAGTTCTCCATGATAGTGCATGAGCAAATAAATGAGGTTTTTGCCTTCGACAGGAAATTCTTCAACCCCATGTTGGTGAGAGCTGATCGAACAAATGCGATAATAAACGACTTACTATCCACAATCGTTAATGATGAGCTCATATTCATGATCAAACCTCGTGAGCCTCCAATTTTGAATGCAGACATGGACAGCTTCATCAGGGCAATAGACACGTTAACTTCACAGTCTGACGATATCAAGATAAACTCCTCAGATCTAGACTTTGACAGTCTCAGACTTTTGTTAAACCTACTAAAAAGGAACTCGGGATGGGCTTCTGCATTGCTATCTGATATGAAGAGTGCTCTTTTCAACAATGTCTGCTATCGTGATTACGAGATCGTCGAAAATATCCTACGGGCACTAAACTCCTTGATACAGTATGTCTCCAATCTTTTTGCTAATTTAGAAAAAGAGTTCAATGCAGTGCTGGATACTTTCAGCAATTTGAATGTAAATAGTTTGTCTGATAGATGGGAATCCTGCTTCAGATTACTCGAGAAAATTTCTTTCTCTTACACAGACAAATCAACGAAACAACAAAGAGTTTTGACTCTTTCAGATCTCATTGATCTTGATCAAACAGTGAATGCATCTAAAAGATCAAAGTTGCTCTCAAAGAAGATTAGTAAGTTCTTTGTTGAGCTTAGGTCTCTAGTTGAAAGTGACATTATTAAGCAAAAGGAAAATATCATACAGGAATATGAATCCTACAAGGCTTTATATTTGAAACCTGAGTGGGAAATTTCTGAGAGGGAAACTATGATGAAATCGAAGGAAATATACGTATGCCTTGAGAAGCTTGTTAACGAGATGACAAGCAACACAGACAGGCTCCCTTCTTTCGAAGAGCTTATCACCACTTCCAGCCAGCTGTCTACCTATCTATCTCAGGATGCAATCCAAAAAATCGTCTTTTTGGTTGCTCAATATAGATCCCAGCGTAATGACTACGTCCAGCAAGTCACTCATCTGGCAAATGAGCTATATGAGATTCAGCATAAGTATTCTGCCGTTCGTGAAGAGCTACAAAAGAAAGTCGTTAAGTCAATGCTCTTTTGCGTTGTGCAAATACAGCTATCTATCCGTGATGCAACAAAATTGTTGAATACTGACATAGCCTCAAACATTGAACTCATGCAAAAGAACGAGCTCCAGTTGTCTTTAGTTGCAGATTTACCGTTGCTGTTTGGCATATGGATCATTGCTCTTTTAGGTAACATCAAATACGGTCTTTCACTCAAAAAGATATCAAGAAAATCTAACGAAGTTTTTGAGATGATGAATTACATTGAAAAGAACAACAGGACCAAATGGTTAGAGGAGTTTATTGAAGGTATAGGCGTTGAAAAAGCCGATTCTATCTTTCTTACTAATGCTGAATATAAGAATAAGTTTATTCTGGAAAATCTTTCTTTATTCCGCTTAGTGTCAGACACTGATGGGAAAATTCAAGCTGCACCC
The DNA here is from genome assembly GCA_030556025.1 of Pichia sp. NRRL YB-4149. Taxonomy (NCBI): domain Eukaryota; kingdom Fungi; phylum Ascomycota; class Pichiomycetes; order Pichiales; family Pichiaceae; genus Pichia; species Pichia sp. NRRL YB-4149. The sequence goes on along the minus strand of JANIWA010000012.1, from coordinate 247,868 downwards.
ACAATCAAACGCCAAACTTCAGATGCGAGCAACTATTTGGCTTCGTTCAACAAAATCATTCAAAACTTCAATGGTTTCCCAAACAAAAATCAGCATCTCGACACAACCCCAACTACTACTACTGCTGTTTATAATGACCTGCTAAAAAATTCCAGCATTTCCTATTTTGAAGGTTTACTTACTTCTGTGACGATGAAAGATATAATGGCTTATTTGAAGTGCCTTGAGAATTCGGAATACAAATCTAATTTGTTGAATCAGCTGAAAACCTATATGAAGGATATTGGTCTTAGCCAACCAACCAGAGCAAACAATGCTAAAGAAAAAGGGATACTTGTGAAATCAGGAAATCTCGATGACCTAGGCACGTTTGATTTTGAAGATCAGCATTATATTAAGATTTTGAGGAAGTTCATAAAAAGCTTTGAATCAAGCGGGATCACTATTGAGATCAAAGTAGGAACTCAAAAAGTGGACAAACCTGCAGTCGATACCGGAATTATAAGAACGTATGAAGAAAGAATTCAGAAACTTGAAAATCTACTACATGAGAAAAAATTCCAGTATTTCAACAGTAGATGGGCCCATGCAAATTCTAACATGTTGAACATCACCAACATCGACAGCATTACTGACGAACAGATTGTTGTGAGTTCTTCTGGAGTTTTGGGCAGAAAAACCATCAGACTGCCTCCTAGCCATTACATTGAAAGACTTCAACAACTCGAGCAAGAGAACGGAAAACTATCTCGAGAAGTGGAAGAACTCAAAAGAAGCCAAGTTGGCGAAGAAGTGGCGAAACTAAGGAAAGGATTGGAACTAAATTCGATTCAGTTTAAGAAACTTCAGGCCGAACGTGCTGATAGTGCCCAAAACCTTAAGGAAAAAGATACACATATTGAAGGTTTAAAGAGACAGATTGAAAAACTTATGCAACAAAACAAAAGTCTTGAAGCTACGAATGATAAGCTTAACTCGGACATTACTGAATTGAAAATTCTGAATAAAGATCTTTTGGAAAACATGTCTCATAAAGAAAATGAATTGATGAATGAAAACCAACTGAACCAAAAGGAGAAGAACGACCTCAAATTGCGGATTGAAGAACTACTTGACATCAAAAACCAATATGATAGAGTCATAGAGAAAGTCAAAGATACCGATGATATTATAAATAATGTGTTATCCATTCTATCTTTCACATTTGCCAAATTGAGAGATCTCAGCAAGCTTGTGTATGGTGATATGGAAACGTTTTGTTTGATTTTGGAAATTATGGGTTTATTGTTGGTCGATGAGAAGAATGGCATGGAGATCAAAAGAGTAAAGGGATTGCGGTATACTAAAAAGGACTTATTCTCTAAAAAGACAAGTTCTGCTGACGTTGATGATAATCTACTCTTTATGGAAGTTGTTGCATCAGATCTGATTAATGACTCGAGAAGTAAACTCGAATGGCTTCCAAAAATGGAGGATAAGATTGAGGAGCTCAAGGGAGTTTCCTACCAAGGTGACAAAGTTGAATTTGTAGAGAGTGACAGTGTGGAAAACACTAATGAAAAATTGCATTCGTCTAAGATTAAAGAAATCGAAGGCATCTTTGAGTCATTGAACAGCTACGATATCAAATTGAGGTCCGTCATTGAGATGTATTCAGAGGCTGATCTCGAAAAGAAATATAGTGAGTTTGTCAAGCATACATTGATCGAGCACGATTTGATTTTAGGGGGTGTACATAAACGGTTTGAGGATGTCGAATCTTTAGCTAGAAAGTTACAAAAGGAAAAAGTCAAGCTCAAAGGTGACATCAAAAGTCTCACCAGGAAAATTTCCCAGCAGCTTGTGTTGAGGAACTTTGAAAATGGCGACTTGGTACTCTTTCTCAAAACTTTGGTGCCGATCGCTGAGGGAGCCAATGCTGAAAACATGAAAAAGCAGCCATGGGCCGTTTTTAACATTGGATCTCCGAATTACTATTTGAAGAGCAAATCACTCAAGGATCTGTCCAAGCTGGAGGAGAAAGAGTGGTTTGTTGGTCGGATCAAGAAGATTGAGGAGTTTCTCATCAACGAGGCAAACAAAGACAGCATTGACGAAAACCCGTTCAACTTGAATATCGGTACGAAGTGGTACTACGTGGAGACCAAGGAGGAGACTGTGATGTGATCGGTGCCCGTGATCCGATTGGACAAGTAGAGAGGCTCGCTTTTGGAAAAAATAAACAGGGAAAAAGGCGAAAATTAAAAAAAAAATGTCGCTATGAAGCTTATCTCTTTTTTCCTTTTTTAGGCCTTAGGTTGGATGTGTTATTATCTTTTGCGGGGAAGCAGTCGTAAACAGAATAGGACCACATGTCGACCCGAATGGGGAAAGAGTGCCTTTCCGATGTATAACGGAATGCTGTTACATGGCGCAAATGGAATACATGAATAGTCCCTACAATGCGATGACCAACTACGATGAAGAGTCCCCCCTGCTCTTACAACGGGTAAGTTCGAGGCAGAGTCTAATGGAGGAAAGTGACTACACTTTCGACGACGACAACAACTATTCAATGCTGCAGAAAGAGGAGAATATCATAGAAGGGCTGAACAGCCTTCATTTTGGGCAGGTTAACAACAGCGGATGGGGGAAGGACAATGGAATGTTTTTTTTACAAGGGGTGGCCCGGACAGGAATATCTATAGAATTGAAGCTGGGCGCTACTTTCGACGATTTAGTACGATTGTTGAAGAAGTGGTGCCTGGAGGGTCCATATGCGCAGGATGCCTGTATCTTTGTGTGCCACGGCAGGGGGAGAGAGGTCAGCATATCGAACACGATAGACACTGACGCAGGCAAGTGGAAGTACTTGGCACAGATCATGAAGGAATGCTTGAAGAAGGAGGAGAAGGAGTGGGCTTTGGTGCGTATGTCACCAATGTTCAGGTACTACGGAGATTTGTATCCGGACAATGGACGAGATAGCAGTGTTGTGGTAGCAGACGGGGAGCTCGTCTGGTGCTGACGGGTAGGGATAAATGTGTAAACGAAAAATGTAATACGAATTAATTGAAGGAACGTTGCAAACGAGCGATAGGAATTGTAAAGCGCTTTTGGAGGTGGCTCAGTCCTTTTTTGGCAGGTATATAAAAACGCTAAGCTGCATCTTCTTCTTCTTCTTCTTCTTCTTCATCATCATCTTTTTTTAAATTGGGAGTGCTCACAAGACGGAGAGGCAGCATTCTTGTATCAAGACCGGATAGGAAGCAATGATGACGCAAAGTAAAGAAGCGAGCGGATGGCTCATGAACTCCGAGATGAGCCTTCCGCTAAAGAAGAACCGTGTTGTTGCGTTTGGAAGGTTGCCGCACGATGAACAAGACGACCGTGTTTTCAGAGTGGAGATCGACGATCCACATATCTCTTCGACGCATTGCTATGTGTGGATGATCCAATTTGACACAGATACGTCTCCTGTGTGCTATTTACAGGACGTTTCCACGAACAACTGCTTTGTCAATGACGTGGCTGTCGGGAAGGGGAAGTACCGTGTGTTGCACAACGGAGACCGTGTCACGTTGTACGACGGCCTCGGGTTCGTGTACAAGTGGAACGAGGCTATGGGTACAACTAGTAAGAATGAAGCGGAGAGTGGTCGTGTCGGGAGGTGGGTGATAATGCCCGAGGTGTTGGGCTTTGGTACATTTGGAAAGGTGCGTTTTGACACATACGTTTCTACATTCAAGATTGAAATACTAATGAAACCTTCTTTTCTATTTTTTACAGGTGCAAATTGCATATAACAAGGAGGAGAAGGGGAAGTACTATGCGGTGAAGACGATCATGGTGAGCCAGGAGAACGAGAGGAGCAAGATCGAGCACGAGATCTTGACCCGTGTCCGGCACCAGAACATCATCCGAATCCGGGAGAGCGTTGTCGACGAGAGCCGGGGCGTGATGAAGATGTTCCAGGAGTTGGCTGTCGGCGGGGATCTCTTCTCGTACCTCTCGCAGGACAGCCAGATCTTGAAGGGTTTGCCCGAGAGTGAAGCCGTGGTGGCCCTCTACCAGATCTGCAGCGGGTTGTACTTCCTCCATAGCCGGGGGATCGTGCACCGGGACCTCAAGTTGGACAACATCCTCGTGATGGGGGCCCCCGTCCGCTACCCCCGGCTGGCGATCGGCGACTTCGGCATTGCGAAGCAGCATCTGCCGCTAGGCGAGTCGCAGGTCGCAGACATCGAGGAAGCTCCGATAGGGAGACGGCCCCGTCGGGAGGCATACTGGATGCACACGATGGTAGGCACTGCCGAGTATGCTGCGCCCGAGATCAACCTCTCAAAGAAGCAGCGCAAGGACGCCGTCTGCAGCACCATTGAAGACTTCTTCATCCCCGCGGACGAACAAGAGGAGAGCAGCAGGTACACGGAGAAGGTCGACAGCTGGTCGCTCGGGGTCGTCAGCCACATCCTGCTCTCCGGGATCTCGCCCTTCTACAGTGAGGACCTCGAGACAACGCTCGGCAAGAGCCGACGGGGAGCCCTCTACGTGGACACCAGCGCCCGCTGGCGAACAGTCTCCGAGACATCGAAGCGCTTCGTTAAGGGCTGTCTTGAGGTGGACACCCGGCGCCGACTCAGCATCCGGGAGTGCTTCCAGAGCGAGATGTTCACCCACGGGGTGCGTCGGGAGATGATCCAGGCCTTGCTGCACACGGCCCGCCGGGAGTGACGGACGGGACGGGACGGGACGGCCGTATTGCACCACGCCGACGGGCCGACGCGCCGACTCCCCGAGAACCTCCTCGTTTCCCCGACGCCGGTGGAGCCGGCCGTTGGGGTGTTGGGCCCGCCGAAGGGCGCCGTCGGGTGGGTGCTGGACCCACGTCAGTCAGGCATCGGGCGGGACCAGGCACGGCCGCCGGTGGCATGTCTGTCTGCCTTTTTTTTTTTCCAGCAGCGGGGGTTTTTGCGTCCGCAGAGGGAGAGCAGAGCCTGTCTGACGTTTGCACTCATTTGCCTTCTTGGTTCGTGCTCCTCTGTGAGAAGAAGGGCGGAGGCCTGCCTTCTGCCTTTTCTCACCAGTCCAGCACCGACACAAGAGAGGCATCTGCACACGGTGGAACGTATATGCATGCACCCCCCGCCTGACCGCTAGTCCGCATCCCCTCAGACACTCTTCGCCATATACCACACCACCACCAACACCCAGCACAGGGATTTTCGTTTGCCTGCCACATAGATACACACGCCTTTTTTGCTCGACACAGATCAAAGGCCTTCTCCGTCTCTCCAGCGCTGCGATCTTCTGCCTTGGTTTAGAAACGGATAGCCTTCCTGCTCCAGTGCTTGCCACATCTTGCTCTTGCCCCTTACCATATTCCACACCCCCGTCCCCCTCTTCCCGGCGCCCCTGTCGATAGACCGGTTTGACAAGTCTCTACTATTCTTCAGCTCGGTCTACCTCCTTTTTTACACCATCGGCTTCTACCTCATCTCCCTGTTAGTGGATCACTTTATAGAAATCAAGCCACCTGTCGAGGACCGTCCGCCGCTTCATCGCCGCTGCCGCCATCCTCGTGTCCACTTTCATCTCCACCACTGAAGACACATATAGATACAACAACACGTTATTCTCCTTATTGCATAGACTACACTGCGTCCCCGCTTTTGTTTTGTTCCCATTCTTGACTATTTCCTTTGTTTTCCATTCCTGTTCCAATCCATACTGATCCAGCACTTTTTTCAGTCTAACGAATACAATTATTTTTCTTGTTCTTGCCTTACACACTAATATTTTCTTTCTCCTACCCATTACTACCATTTTTTATGCTCTCTGATCATTCATTCTACCAGCTCCCAATTATTATAAACTTTACATTTCCGATCAACACACCATGTACAGCAACACGTCCTCATTCGACTCCCATTCACACTCCAACCCAGCATCTTTGAACACAGTGGCCCCGATGAACACTCCCACCTCCACATCTTCCTCTCAAACTTCCCTCAGCACAAACGGGCAAATCCCGCAGTTGTGGATGGGCGAGTTGGACCAGAGATGGGATGAACTCACCATCAAGCAGATCTGGACAAGCTTGTTGAGCTCCATGGGCATCGTCGTCCACTCGGTCAAGCTAATCAAGGACAAACAAAGCTCCCAGCTCGGCTTAGCCAACGCAGGCTACTGTTTCATCCGGTTCCACAATTTCGAAGACGCGTCAAAAGTGTTGAACACTTTCAACGGTAAACCCATCCCAGGCACCAACAACCAGCACTACTTCAGGCTGAACTGGTCCTCGGCAAACATCCAGGCTGCCGCTGTTGCCGCTGCCGCTACAAGCACTCTCCCTCTTGCGGCATGTTCCAACCCAGTCGAGTACTCGATCTTTGTTGGAGACTTGCCACAGAACATCAACGAGCAGATCTTGCTGCAGACCTTTAAGTCCAAGTACCCTTCTTGCACCAGTGTGAAGATCATGGTTGATCAGACCACAGGTAACATAAAGGGTTACGGGTTTGTCAAGTTCCTTAACGAGGAAGAGCAAAAGAAGGCCTTGGTCGAGATGCAAGGGTGTGTTCTCTTGGGTAGAGCCATCCGGGTCTCGACAGCATCGAAATCAAACTCTTCGGCAGCTGGCGGTAACAGCAACGGATCCAATACCAACTTCTCTCCATTGCTGAGTTCCAACCTCACTGCCAACTCGAACATGTCCAATACTTCCTTGAACACAAACTTGTCTCCATCCACGTTGTTGTCCTCGAACAGCTCCAACCCCACCACCACCACCACCGCTGGTGGGTTGCCACAGCAACAACAGCCTCTACAGCAACAGCAGCTCCAACAGCAACATCATCATCAACAACAGCAACAACAACAACAACAACAACAACAACAGCATCACCAACAGCAACAACAGCAGCAGATGATGTCCAAATTCCAACAGCAGCAGCCTCTACAGCAGCAATCGTCCCAGTCTGGATCCAACAGATCGCTAATACAGCCATTACCACAGAACGCATCTGTCCAGTACTTCAACGACCCGGCTAACACGACGGTCTTCATTGGTGGCCTAAACGTACCCTTCACCGAAAAGCAGATGTTTGACCTGTTTTCCAAGTACGGGAACATCAGCTACGTGAAGATTCCGGCAGGAAAAAACTGCGGGTTTGTCCAGTACTTCCACAGAGCCAGTGCCGAGATGGCGATCAACGAGATGCAGGGCTACGACATCGGTGGAGGCTGCAAGATCCGTGTGAGTTGGGGTGCGCGTGCTGCGCAAAGAAGCTGGTTTGCCAGACAGCTCCAGCTGCAGCAACAGCAACAACAGCAACCGGTCAGCCAGCTTGCACAGATGCCAGGCGCTACGTCTACGTCTACATCTATGTCTGCACCTGCACAGCACTTGGACCAACTGTCCAGCAACGACATCAACGTGCTGCTGAACATGTCCAAGAACCAGAACATGGCCAACAGTCTCGGCCTGTTCGACACATACGTCAACGTCAACGACACGATGCTGAACATGAACGGGTACTCTGTCGACCAGTACAGCTTCCAGAACGAGCCTGTTCCGTACACGAGCATGAACTCGAACGACGAGCTGAAGCTGAACAAGCTTCTTCTCGCTGCACGGGACGGCAACCTCGACCAGTTGGACCTTGGCTCAAACATGTACAACCCGTGAGCGTGTGCGTGCTGGAGGACACAGAGACTCCTTCTCTCTCTATCCCGGACCCTACAACTTTTTCTATGTTATCATGAACCTGCAGTTTTCCCTTCTGCCACAAAAGAACAAACTCCCACTCCTGTCTGCCTAGAAAATCCTCCGACCAAAGAGCAAGATACTATACTATTACAACCATTATTATTATTATTACTATTATTATTATTATTATCATCATCATTATTATCATTACTATTATTATTATTATTACTATTATTACTATTATTATTATTTCACCTCTTACTTTACTTACTTTCCTTTTGCTTTCGTTAGCTTCCTCTTCTTTCTTCTGCCCTGTTTTGTCTTTCCCCTGTCCCTGTTATGCTATACATTTTTGCTATGCTGTTATTGTCTCCGTTATTGTCAACGCTAATGTTACTGTCTTTCCCAGCTTTCTGCATCTCCGTCCTTTCTCCAGCTGTCTAGCTCTTTATAAATAAACACCTGCCCCTACTCCTCCTCCTCTCGCCCGTGCCGCCACCTCTCTCCTGCCTCCCTACATGCCCGGCCCTTCGCCGGTCCTGAACCATTAGGCATTAGCGCAACGCCCCACGGCGCGCCCGGCTGCGCCGTTGCCGTTTGACAGCGCCGGGGAAAAGTGTCAAGCGTTTGACAGCATCCGTCGGCTCGGCCTTCTCTTAGCGGGGACTTCCGTCATTGCCGACGTGTCTCTCCGGCGCAGGCAGCACGCTAATGCCCCAACTCCGGCCCTCTGGGCCTGCAAAAGAGCCAACGCCTTGTGTCGGAGGATGTAGCCGGCGGGCGCCTGCTACTATTTGCGGGCCGGCCCGTGCCCCTGCCCACACCCTCCAGAAGAAGGAAGGCATCGTCGGGGGCATCGCCGGCCTGCGGGGGCATTAGTGTCGCCGGAGCAGGAGGACGGGGCATCGGAGGGGTGTCTGGCGGAAGTAGAGAGCACGCTGTCATTCGTTGTGCTTATCAGGCAGACGAGACGAAACGGACGTGGGTTTTTTCTGCTCTGATGGATTGTCTCTGCGTTTCTTTTTCGGCCTTCCCCCAGCCCTTGTCCTGTTTGCTGTCTGTCGTCATTACCGTGTCGAGGCAGACAGAGAGAGAGAGGCGAGAGTCCCTTGTTCCTGGTGCTCTTCTTTTCTCGTTCTCCTTGTTCTTCTTCTCATCGTCGTTCTTTCTCGTATTCTGCTCTGCAGACCTTTCTCCCGCATAGCAAAGGCACTTGACAAGACATCTCCGCCGCACCATGTCTGCATATGCCGAAGACTACGAAATGGAGCACTTTGGTGAGGCCATCCACACAGACAGCAAGGCTAACCCGACCATTTCCTACGAGGACGAGACCGTGAGCAACCCGGGCTCGGCAGAGTCGAAAAGCGCCTACACGAATACAGGCAACGGTGAGAAGGCGGGTTTCTGGCGGGATTTTGTCGACGGGTTCAAGCAGCTCGACCTGGGTGACATCGATCCCAATCTTTCGGAGATAGAAAGGGCAAACGTGATTGCCGCCCGGACCCCTCTCAAGCGTGGGTTGAAGAACAGACATGTGCAGATGATTGCCATCGGCAGTGCCATCGGCACGGGTTTGTTTGTCGGGTCCGGAACCGCCTTGCGGACCGGAGGTCCTGCCTCGTTGGTGATCTGTTACTTTCTCATCGGGACGATGATTTTCTGTACCGTGCAAGCCCTAGGTGAGCTGGCGGTGGCATTCCCCGTTGCCGGTTCGTTTCTCTCGTTGAACACGAGATTCATCTCCCCGATCTGGGGGTTCTGCATGGCCTGGAACTACGTGCTCCAGTGGATCATCGTCATGCCGCTCGAGTTGGTGGCGTCTTCGTTGACGATCCGGTACTGGAACGACAAGATCAACTCCGCCGCGTGGGTGGCGATCTTCTACTGCACGATTGTGTTCATCAACCTCTTTGGTGTGAAGGGCTACGGCGAGGCGGAGTTCATCTTCTCCTCGATCAAGGTCACGGCGATCCTCGGGTTCATCATTTTGGGCATCGTACTCAACTGCGGAGGGGGGCCCGTCGGCGGCTACATTGGCGGCAGGTACTGGCACGACCCGGGCGCCTTCCACCACGGCTTCAAGGGTTTGTGCGGTGTCTTTGTCACCGCTGCTTTCTCCTTCTCCGGAACGGAGTTGGTCGGGTTGACCTCCGCTGAGACGGCAAACCCCCGCAAAACGCTTCCTTCCGCTACAAAGCAGGTCTTCTGGAGAATCGCCTTGTTCTACATGGTGTCATTGATTCTAATCGGTCTCCTTGTTCCTTACAACGACCCCCGGTTGATGGGCAACTCCTCTGCGGACGCCGCCGCCTCCCCCTTTGTCATTGCCATCAAGAACGCCAGCATCAAGGGTCTCCCTTCCGTGATGAACGCCGTCATCCTTATTGCCGTGCTCTCTGTCGCCAACTCAGCCGTCTTTGGCTCCTCAAGAACGATCGCCTCACTTGCCGACCAAGGTTTTGGCCCGAAGTTTTTTGGCTACATCGACCGTAAGGGCCGTCCACTTGTCGGAGTCGGCATAGCTCTCCTGTTTGGGTTGCTCTGCTTCCTCGCCGCCTCCAAGCAGGAGGCAACGGCCTTTGCGTGGATGATGGCCATCTCCGGGTTGTCCTCGGTGTTCACGTGGATGTCGATCTGCTTCACGCACGTGCGCTTCAGACGGGCGTTGACCCTACAAGGCCGCAGCACAAAGGAGTTGACCTTTGTGGCGATGACAGGCGTCTACGGCTCGCTCTGGGGGGTGTTGCTCAACTTCCTCATCTTGATGGCCGAGTTCTGGTTCTCCTTGTTCCCGACCAACAAGCCCGACGCGTACAACTTCTTCGAGAACTACTTGAACGCCGTAGTGCTCGTCTTCTTATTCTTTGTCTTCCTTGTGTGGAAGAAGTTCAAGGTGACCCTCCTCGTGCGGGCAAAAGACATCGACATCGACACGGGCCGCCGTGTCGAGGACTGGGACTTGCTCATGCAGGAGATCGAGGAGGAGCGGGCCTACATCGCCTCCAAGCCCTTCTACTACCGTCTCTACAAGGCGTGGTGCTGAGCATGTCCCTCTGGCCTCCTCCTCCACCTCCACCTCCACCACCCCCGCTCTTCACTTCTTCCCGCAACACTTATACATTCTCATATCTTCTTCCTGTATCTTTGTATCTTTTAGCCACCCCTCCCTTCACCACCTCTCTCTCTCGGATAAAACACGTTGGCAGCCGCGACCCGGCCCCGGGTCCGGACGCTCCCTTTGCAATGCGGCGCGGGTGATTGGCCGCCGGGTGCCCCGCGGGGCAGCTCTGGGGCGAGTGCTGAGCTTTCTGCTGCCAGACAGAGACAGAACGTGTTGATCGTGCTCAGCGTGTTCTCAGAAGAGAAGCAGGGCGTCACATCAGTTGCAACTCCTTCGTAGTGACACAGACAAGCACTTAGAACATACACGCACACACAAACACATACACACACAATGTTCTCCGCAAACACCTTCGCCAGACTCTCCAGGGCCTCCATGGCAAGCTCCGCCAGAAGCGGCATTGTCAGACCTAGTCTCCACATGAGAAGCATCATCACCGTGAGGGCCACCCCAGCCGAGGAGGAGACCATCCTTGTCGCCCAGAGAAAGAACAGACCTGTTTCGCCACACTTGGAGATCTACCAGAAGCAGCTCACCGCGGTGCTCTCCGCCCTCCACAGAATCACCGGTGTCGGCTTGGCTGCTGGCTTCCTTGTCGTGACCAGCTCCTACGCCGTGGGCCTCATCGACACGGCCTCTCTCGTCACATTCTTCGCCGGCCTTCCTGTTGCTGCCAAGATCGCCTTCAAGGCAATTGCCGGTCTTCCCTTCGTTTTCCACTCCTGGAACGGTATCAGACACCTGGTGTGGGACTCTGGCCGTGAGGCCAACATCAAGGGTGTCTACAAGACCGGCTACGCCGTCTTGGGCTTGACCGCCATCTCCGCTTTGGCCTTGTTGTTCGCATGAAGGTGTTCCTCAACGCACCCAACCGCCCCAGCCACTACATTCCATTCCAACCATCCCATTTGCCAGCCCGACCCGCCGGAGGGACTCTGTCTCTGCCGGTCGTGCCAGCACCACCCCAAGCCAGGACATAGTGGGCCTCACTAGCCTGCCAGCCCTTTATATAGCACTCACACGTACTCCCTTCTTATTTATTATTATTCGTACTCTCCTCTCCTCATCTCCCGTGATGAAACAGGCCGCGGCGTCTGCCGCTGTCTGACGTAACCACCCCAAGGCCGGGGCGTCTCCCACACAAGGCAAGACAAGACAGCAGGCCACGACGAACTGTCTCGTGTCGAGTGGTGGTGCTCTTCTTCCAGGGGGGGGACACTACAGACACACTCACAGACAAACTTACATTCAGCATCCACGCAATGGGCTATTTGGGCAAGAAGTGGAGTGAACTGGTGTACACGCTAACCTCCAACGACCGCTATGCCGGCTACCACTCTTCAAAGGCCGTCAAGTCCTTGGAGACAGAATCGGACGACAGCGACGACAGTGACGCTGAGGAAATGAAAGAGGCAGCTAAGGGTGGTAGCAGTGGAATTGTCATCGCAGGCGTCACCACCAGCGGCGGTGGCTACTCAGACAAGCTCGACGAGTCCGGGTACTCTGCCGATGAGAAGCAGCAGGCACAGCTCGTGCTCGACGCCTGGCATATCATCGAGGACGTGATCAACCTCGACATGAAGGACGCCGGGGACGGTTCCAATACACACTTCACCCTCAACCCGAAAAACTACGACTTCGACTACGAGGACGAGATCGACAACATCGACGACATCCCGGACGCAGAGGACTTCCTCAACTCCCTCTCCAGCCCCTGCACCGTCAAGGACTTGCAAGTCGCCCAGAAACACCTCGGCGTACGCTTGCCGTACCCAGTCGTGCAATATTTCCTTGTCCACGATGGCCAGGAGGTCCCGCCTTCCTCGACACGCAAGATTGGCATCATGTACGGCCTCCAGCTCCTCAGTCTCGCCGAGGTCGTCACTATGACCAACTACTGGCGCAAAGTTTCCCGTAAAGAATCCAACGCCCGCTTTGCCGCACAAGACTCCTCCGCCAAGGAGGAGAGGCTGCAGCAACAGGCTCTCTACGCCAAGGAGGACAAGTTGATCGAAAACGATCCTAACTTCAAAATCGTCAAAAAGATCGACCGCATCTCCGAAAACGACCTCCAAAACTATCCGGACTTGGTGAGAAACATGTCCACACACTCCAAAAATGACTACATCAAAAAGCTCCCGGAGCAGAAATCATACCCTCCAAACAAAGTCCGCCTCCAGTACGCCAACCCGAACTGGATCCCCCTCGTCACAGACAACACAGGCAACCACATCGCCATCGATCTGGACCCAGACTCTCAGGGCCTCCTCGGACAGGTTATCATCTTCGGACGCGAGTACGACACCAAATACGTCATCGCTGATAACTGGGGCCAGTTCATGAACAAGTTTGCACTCGACTTTGAAGATGCAGGCCGCTGCAACCTCGACTACGACAGTGAAATGGGCCAGTTCGACCTGGCGTACCTCGACAAGAAGGGAGATATTGTCGACGAAGGCTATCTCTACGTGTTAGCACAGAGGGCATTGGGCAAAGACATTTGACGGTTCAGTCTCTGCTTATCTTCCTCCTTTTCTTGAGGATTTCATTTTCTTTCTTTCCAGCCTTTGCATTTCCTGCTCCCTCACCTACCCTACTTTACCCTCGTTTCCGGTCTACTTCTGTTCATCTTCCCCCTTTTTTTTTCTTCTTTTACAATACATTGATTTATCTGGCATATATGTATGATATATAACTTTTATACTCTCCTTTCCCCTACCTCACAGCTCATTCGAAATCAGAATAATTATCATCAGAATCGTTCACGCTCATCGCTTCCTCCTCGCTGTCCAAGGTGTAGCTCGTCACGGGCGTTCTCGACCGTCTAGCTCTTGTAGATCTTCTGGTTGACTTGCCAGCGCCATCTGTAACAGCCTCGTCATCTTCGTCGCCGCTTGTGAGGTTGATACTCTGGGAGCGCCCTTCTTCGTCGTCGTCGTCGCTTAGAAAAGCCTTCTTCTTCTTAGTCTTGGTCCCTGCTCTCTTTGTCGCCGGTTTCGATGCCCCCGAAGAAGAGGACGTCGAAGGTGTAGGTGGTAATGTTGGGGTTTCTGTGCTTACCTTCGTGTCACTCTTGCCATCCTTGAAAGCCGACGAACTTGCTGTGAATTGCTCAAAGATGGAATCAAACTCGTTCAACTCGTTGGCCTCTTTCTTCAAAGATTCCGTATCACTTTCTTTCTTCACTTTCGTAATAGCTGCCTTCCCGTTGGCTGCCGGCTTCTTCGCCTTGGGCTCGGTACTATCTGTTTTTTTCTCCTTCTTAACAGGAGTCTTTCTTGGTTTAGCCTTAGCCGAGTCAGTGTTTCTTTTTGTTGGCGCTTTCCGCTTTCTCTTCGTTCCATTCTTCTCACCATCCTTGGTGACCATGTTGGTTCTGTTTTCCTCGTCTTGCCTCAAAAATTTTTCCCATTCGGCCAAAAATTCGTCAATGTCTTCATTCCACAAATCCTTGTGGGTCTTCTGCAATAAAGTATTAAGTAATTCCTCCTTCTCACCCTTCAACTTTAGCAACGCTTCATATCTTTCTCTCGTCAAGGACCAAATTGGCATCCCGAGCAAATAATCATACAACATGGAGCTGTTTTTCTTATGGACAACAACTAATCCAGTTTCTTCATTGGTCGTGGTATCCGATACTCCCGTAGTTACAGCCTCGGCTTCCTTAGTGGCATCTTCATCCTCTTCGTCTTCACCATTTTCGACTTCTTCGGTCTTAATTGAGGAAGATGTATGCTTCATTGGAACAGGTTTGTTGTTCTTGTCAAAACCAGGGAAGTCAAGTTCTTTCAACTCTTCAATCAATATCTTCTTTTTTTTATTACCGACAATCAAATCTCCTTCAATGATCATCTTCACAAATTTCGCTTGAGAACTAATCTTCTCCAACTGGTTAGAGTATTCTTCAACCATGTAGTTCTTTCTCTTTTGGTAAAACTCCAAACGAATAAAGTAGTAGTCTTTGATGATCTCGTTTACGTTCGAATACCTTTTGATCTTACCGTTAGGATCAAACGCAACCATGTTGGAGCTACTGATAGTGGAAATTAACTTAAATCTTTCTAGTAATCCCAATCTTCTAGTTTTTTCCATTTCATCATCAGATAATTTCACAATAAATTTGACCCCAACACCATGATCTTCCTCCATATCCTTGATCCAGGCCTTCTGTTTATCAGAACCAGCCAGTCCGTTCAATAAATACTCCTTCATGGTGATCGTCCACATTCTCGCTGGCAATTCGGTAATTTCAAGGGTGTTATCGTCGATTTCCTCAATCTTACCCTCAAGTCTCCATCTGTCTTTACCATTTTCTCTGGAAATAGTTCCTTCCCAACCTTTGAACCAAGGAAGCATTTCTTTCATCTCTTCTCCATTCATTAAAAGACGAATGTTCTCGACGATATCAATCGGATTGAACGGAGGAATACTCGTACTCCAACCCGAACCAATACCTTCACATCCATTCACCAAGAGCATAGGAAGAACTGGGGTGTACCACTCAGGCTCAACAGTTTGTTCATCATCTTGCAAATATTTGAGCAATGGGTTATCCAAAGGATTAAATACCTTTTTGGTAATCTGCGATAATTCGGTGAAGATATATCTTGCAGCAGCTGCATCTTTACCACCTGCAGCTCTCGAACCAAAACCACCATGGGGTATTAATATATTCAGGTTATTGGAACCAACAAAATCTTGTGCCAAACCAATAATGGATTGCATCAATGAAGCGTCACCATGATGATACCCAGTATGTTCGGAAATGTAACCTTCCAATTGAGAAACCTTAATCTCATCTCTCAAGTTACGCTTGTAACATGCATAGAGAATTTTCCTCTGAACGGGTTTGAAACCATCCATAACAGAAGGGATAGATCTGACATTATCAGCCATGGAAAATAAAATCAACTCCTTGTTGATAAAATCAGTAATTGGAATATCTGTCAAGGTTGGATCCAAGTAAGTACCCGGCTGAAAAGCTCTCAACCATTCCTTACGATCGTCTGCCTTCTTTTTGGAGAACGCTAAGTCAATCGAAGACACATCTTCCTCTTTCAAAGAATCGAACCTTTTCAAGTGCTTGTCCAACTGGCCAAAATATTCCCTCATCTCTTGTGCAGAAGAAGTACCCAAACCTTTGTAATACTTCTGCTTATATGAGCATGTATTACCCTCTGTTTCTCTCCAATGTTCGTATTCTGGCATAGAATAAAACGGAATAGTTTTTCTTCTGTTAGGACCACTCATGATGGTGATCTTTACAATTGGAGTGATGAACTCAATCAAAAAATTAGGTATCTCCAAAAGACCAGGGAACGAAGTTTCCAAGAAATTGATAATTAAACCTTTGATATGAGAACCATCGTGATCTTGATCCGCCATAATCATGATTCTACCATACCTCAAACTTTTAATATCATCGGGACTGTACCGCTTTTTATGCTGCAAGCCGATGATCTGTTTGATGGCCTGAATGGCACCACTCTTCATGATCTGATCAGTACTGGCTTCTCGGACATTCAACAACTTACCCCTAAGTGGAAAACATCCATAGTAATCTCTACCAACAACTGCTAAACCGGCAACAGCTAACGATTTGGCCGAATCACCTTCTGTTAAAATCAAGGTGCACTTATATCCGTCTTTTGTACCCGCCTTGTTGGCATCTTCCAACTTTGGATAACCTGTAATTCTACTCTTTCTTGAACCATCGTTTTTTTTAAGAGCCTTGTCAGCATTTGCCTGGGCAATATCCAAAACTTCATCTAGAATTCCCGAAGAGAGAATCTTCTTAACAAACTTCTCAGGTAACTCCAGTCTTTTGCCACCAAATTTAGAAGGTTGAGTAGTCAAATATTCTTTAGTTTGAGAAGTGAATGCAGGGTTTTCAACTAAACAGTTGATGAATAAAAACATTTTACTCTTGATCTGAAATGGCTTGATTATAGCCTTTTTGTTTTTCTTTTTGATTTGTTCTGTGATTTTTCCGACCAACATGTTAGCAACATAATCCACATGTGTACCACCAACGGTAGTAGCAATAGAGTTAACAAAGGAGACTTGATTGAAGTTACCATCTGAAATACAGAAGGCAATTTCCCATCGATCATTTATAACCTCATGTACAATGGTTGGTAATTTTTCCACCGGCGGAGGCGGCTCAGAAGCACTTGGCTCAGGTTCAGTGCTTGCTTCAGGGTTCTCCTCTTCACCTTCTGTTTTGATGTGGACAGGGACGTGAGGGTTTTCCTCCTTTGCCTTTTCGATAGCCTTGACATAGAGTTCCACGTACTGCTTGAAATTGTTGATTTTCAAGAGCTCGCCGTTTAAGGTAACTCTGACACCTCTCACAGATCCACTAACATCATAGACTCTTCTTTTGAAAACACCCAAGATGTTGTCGTCCAGTTCAGTCATACCGAACTTCTCCAAATCTGGTTTGAAAATAATCTCCGTAAACTCGGATTGCTTTTTGTACGGCACAATTTTTGGAGTACCTATCTCCGACATGTTGTTCCTCCATGTCTGAGTGTATTCTTTGCCGTTGGATCTGTCAGCGGTGTGCACTGTGAACTCCTTCGAAAAGATGTTACACAACTTGGCACCGTAACCATTTCTACCTCCAGTCACTTTCTTCTGATCGTCGTCATAATTGGAGGAAGTCAAAAGGTTACCGAAAATCAATTCTGGAATGTAAATCTTCTCCTTATCGTGGATCTCAATGGGGATACCCTTACCATCATTTTTGACAGATATTATGTTTTCCTCAGCGTTGATGATAACATCTATTTTCTTCATGGTTGGATCTCTAATCTTGTTATCGGCAGCATTCACCAAAATCTCATCAAAAATCTTGAACAAACCCGGGACGATGGAAACGACCTTCTTCTCCATGCATTTGTTTGTATCATTGAAGATCCATTGCTCCGCAGAGTGTTTTTCAACCGAGCCGATATATGTGTCAGGTCTTTTCAAGATGTGCTCCAATTGGGATAGCTTCTGATACTGGTCTGAAGCCGATGTTTTGCCCTTGGGCTTGGCCCTATTGGTCTTGGCTTTCTTCGCCACTGGCTCTTCGTCAGAGCTGTAGTTGGCATCGCTTCCGCTGCCAGTGCTCATTTTTCGGACGCTGCAAATGCTACTGATACTATGAAATGAAACTTTGGGAAAGAGGTATACGTTTGACTGTTTCTGGGTGAAGAACGCGTAACAGCTTCTTGAACGGAATGTATCGTATTGCAATACTCGGAGCAGTCCTAGCATAAACGCCTTTGTGCCGTCCCGAAACCGGGAAGGCTGGAGATCACAGAAACACGAAATAACATCAACAACACGAAACGGAGAGGAAGTCTAAAAACGAGAAAATGAGAAAAAAGCGAAAAAAGCAGAAAATGCTAAAATGCCAAAAAAAAAAACACAGCACACAAATCCGAAAACGTAGACTGATTCGATTTTGGTACACGTCACAACTCCCTCTACTGTCGTGAAGCGACATTAAATTATGTCGTGGACCCCTTTTTCCCTCACTTCCGGGACGTTCGCAGTAATCAAATCGAGATAGGTAGGCCCTCGGTATATGGAACGATCATGCACGATGACCGTTGCAGTGGGTCCAAACGGAAATGCTGGAGAGCAACCAGTCCGACTCTGCTTCCCTCGGCATATACTAGCAGCTGTCCTTAAGAAGTCAACTTGCAAGGCTAGCTTTCCGAAGAAACAAAAAAAAGGAGAACGTCATCCCCGGTTGTTTTCTTCTTGGCACCCCCACATTTACAGACTGCATCTCACAACTCAATCAGAAAAATTCGACGTAATTGGAGAAAGGCCGTGCCCCCTACCCAAGAAACTAACTGAATCTTGATATTCTCTCTCCTACGATAGAACGAAACAGCAAAAGTTCCAGAAGAAAACCATATATGCTTTTATGAGACACGAAAGAAGCAATGGAAGATTCTCAGGTTGAGGGAAAATCAAGCTCTCAAAACATAAAACCTCAGAACGAGCAATCCAACGTTCCAGGCACTGCAAAGATACAGTCAATGACTGCTGAAAAATCGGTGAACTTGCCGCATAACATAGCTATACAGCCGAAGACGGCAGATCGTCCACACATTGCGCAGAAGCCTCAGAGCCTAGAGCACAACGCCAAAGGAACTAATAACGGAAGCAAAACTATTGATAATGGTAACCTCAGTATTACGAAAGTCACTACCGGTGGAAATTTGAAGTCACCCAAGTCTGTATCGAAGGCACCCTCACAACCCATCATCATGCCAAAACATATAAACACTCCTGACGGGACTATTCTTTTCAATACAAACACTCCTGTTGGAAAGTCGGGAGCAAAGCCAAAAAAAGCTGCAGACGCAGGTTCGAAGGGTATCACAGCAAGTAGCAAATGCGTGTCAAAGCAGCCTATAAGTGTTGACACTAGCTCAGGTGCCACAAAAGGGAAAATCTCACCACAGGTCTCCAGAACAGCAACCCCTATCGGAGCCAATAAGCTACAGGCCAGTGCTGTAGCATCTCAGATGAGCCGTTCTTCCTCGGTGCAACCAGCTATTAATGTTGCGTCTCCCTGCCAAACAATGCAACGAACGTCTTCAGTACCCATTGCCAAAAATACCCCTGTGTCGGCCCCTATCGCCAAGCCACTCACTCCTATCCAACCACACCCAAACCCAAGCGTGTATTTCCATCCTATTGCGATAAAGCCAAGGCCAATACAACCGCTACCCGCAAAGGGCCGCTCAAAATCTAACTCTTTCTCCAGACTCAGTTCGGCCAGCAGCATTCACCCCCCTAAAGACCAGCTGAAACCTTCAGATAGCTCAATCACGTTATCAACTTCTCGAAATTGGATTTTACCTCCTCGTCCGAAAACCAAGAAAGCATCGAAAAAGAGGGAAAAACGGCCTATTCAGAGGGTGTCAACTACAAACTCCACGGATTCAAAAAATGTCGCATCAGCTTCACAGAAATCATCCCATACAGCTCTGTCACCGAAAGTAACGGTGGCTAAAAAAGCGACATCCGCAACAGTGTATCCACAAAAGGCGGTGACTGGTGCCAGCTTGCCTACTTCTAATTCGAAAGTAAAAGTGGAAAAGGACACTTCTTTGATAAAAGATGCAACCAAATCAAAGATGGCACCAGCACGTGCCGTTGTACCGATTGACAGCAATAGGAAAGTATCAAAGGGTGAAGTCAAGCAAAAGGCATACACTGGCTGCACCACGTGTGTGGCACCCGGCATAAGGAGTGTGTATTTGGAGCCTTCGACTGGGAAAGTTTCCATCAATGCCCAAATACACTCAAACATCAATCTATATACTAACGATGAGGGGGAACTTGAAGTTCAGCTGCAGCATGTAACTCGTGAAAATGATAACTTGAAGAAAATTTTGTTGAAGCTCAACAAGGAGATCCAAAACTTGAAACTTGTGAAAAAGAAGGAGGAATCATCTCTGATTGGTAGCTCGGGAAGTTCGGGAGTGAAGACTTCAAGTAGTAAAACTATTACAGCTCCCAACATGAACGTAGAGCTCTCGGAAGGCGGCACAACCTCGACTATTGCCAGCACCAACCAAGTTGGCTCATCTAAGTTGGTTTCAGATCATAAGAAAGCCGATACGGAATCGATAATAAGGATAAAGCAAGAAAATACGGATATTGAGATGGATATCGATGAGGATCTTGCTCTTGCCAAGCCTGATGTTCAGTCTAACGCAAGCGAATTCTTAACTGACATGCTGACGGCCAGCACTATCGACCCAGTGAATCTCTCGTACAACTTAGACTCGAAACGTCAAAAGTTGGCCTCCGAAGACATGGGTAATCACAGTATCCGGCCGAGCCTCGTGCAGCAACCCTCAAACTTGAATCTGGATACACTAACTACAGCGAAAGCTAAACCGAAGAAGCGGACAGAGAAAACGACAGCGGGCAACGCCAAAGCGAAAACGAAGCCTAAAACGACAGCTAAGAGCAAGTCCACTAACCGTGTAACTCAGAAATTAAGCAGCGAGTCTCCTTCTTCTTCTCCAAACAATACGCTGGCCACCTCCATAACATCGAATACTTCTGTCAAAAGCTTCGAGCAAACGAAAAAACCAGAACCTACTGCTGTTAAAAAAGAATACCATTCATGTGGTGTTTGTGAGATTGGACAAAAGTGCGTCTGCTTCGAAACGCAGACATTGTCTATTGCTGCCACCATTGCACAGGCTCTCTCTCGTGGAGGCGTCAATTTGTTGGGACTAGGGGGTATCAACAACACCTCGATTAACACCCTCAACAGCATGTCGAACATCAATGGACTCAGCACGTTGACTGCGATCCTGAAACGGGAGGAGATCATGAAGAGGTTGAAGGACGATGACAAGAAGACCTTGACAAACATCTTGAAGTCTGAGAGCACCAAAAAAGGCACGACGAAGAAGGACAAGGCAAGCTTGAATACAATTCTAGGAGGCCTGAACGGGCTACCGATGGACGACAATATATGTGGTATCAACACTATGAACGACGTTTCCATGGCTGGAATGAAAAATGATCTTGCTAAGACATCAAACACTATACCTGTGGCCGGCCATGATGACGATGACGAGCTGCTACAGATGATAGACGCCGAGCTCCTGCTTGACCCGACGCCCTTGGTCAACCCTATTCTACTGAAAAAGGACAGAACCACAAGCAGCACGAACACCTCTACGTTGAAGTCAAATACTGCCGACTCCACGAGCTCTGGAATGAAGCGCTCCGAGAGCAAGAACTCCCAGCACAGCATGGGCATGAGCACAGAGTTTTTCGGCCGGGGTCCGCTGGTGGACTTCAACGCGTTCAATGGCGGAGACCCTATGATAGATGACGACGCAATGATGTTCGAAAGCAACTCATTGAGTATGGGCAACGCAAGCACCACTGCCCCTGGCGATATATCCTCCGACATCGACAAGATTTTAATGGAACCGATTGACGACACTGACGAGTTTATGATTTACTAATTACCACAACTTCCACGCTATTCCACGACACGATATGCATCTTTCCCGTGCATGTATGTTTATACCTTTTTCTTTCACTTTATATATTTTACGATAGTACAAAACAACGGGTCTAATAACTGGAATATGACAACTTTCATGTCCGCACGTGACCTTATGCTTTGTACACCCGTGCACCTCACTTTTTCATCCTTGCCTTTGGTTACGCAGCCCCTGCCAGGCCAATCGAGTGCGCGCTCAGCGTTTCTTGCCGGGGAGGCAGGAGCGTCTCTGTGTCCGACTCTGAGGTGCTGGCGGTGATGAAGGCAAGATGAAACATCAGGGAGAAAGTATACGGGCTACACACGGAAAGCATATCTAGAGGTGATTTCCGGTCAACAGACAGCACATAGAACATCCAAAATGCAATTCCTTGGTGTCAAAGCATACAAGTTCCCACTCGTCAAGTACTACTGGCCTTTCTTCGCTGGTTGTAAGTATTAAAGCCACTGGCACTAATGGAGAAGGAAACACAGGAAATGAGGATTTCCCACGACAGATTCTTCTGGTACCCGTTTGTCCTGTCTCCTCAGCTCAAGTTGAGCAGTCTCCACCTCGAAGTGTATCGTTATCAAGATTGATAATTTTGAAATAGGATACTAACTCTCTCTCTCTCTCTCTTTCTGTCTATAAATACAGTCGGTATCACCACCGTTTTGATCTCCAAGGCCGCTAGCGCCCTTGCCAACACTGATGAATACATTAACGATCCAAGAAACCCAAGATTCGCAAACGGTGAAGTTGATTTGAAATAAATGAGTTGAATGGATATGCATGGCTCTTCTAAGGCGTCTGCCGTCCCTTCTCACAACTTCTATGTCTACTTATTTATTTATTAAATTATTTATTTATTACTTTTATAGTAAAGAAGATTCTATGACTTGAAGCACGCCGTCGATGGCACATAATGTACTCAAACACGTAATTTTTATAGATTCTAGATATTGGGTTATCATTATTTGATTAAACAAGGTGCTGTTCCTGGGCAGCATCTAATGCCTCTTTCAACACGGCGATCAATTCCGAGCTGTTCTCCATCCCAATGCTCAATCTGACAAGGTTTGGGTCCACGCCCCATTTGGCGACCTCGTCTAACTCCTTGAAATGCGCCAAGATCGCATACGGACACACGAGTGTGAAGTTGGTGCCCAAGGACGGCCCTTTGGACAGCTTGATCGTATTGAAGAAGCATACTGCGTCGGTCTGTTCCTTGAAGACGATTGACATGAGAGCACCGTAACCTCCGTTCTCACGCTTGACAGCGTCGTAATGCTTTTTCCCCTCGGGAGAGGTGACAGAGGGGTAGTATATCTGGGAGATCAAAGGCGACGAGTGGAACAACTTCAAGACTTCTTCGGCGTTTTTGTTCATGATCTGCGAGCGTCCCTGGTAATCTCTGGAGTTACGCTCCAAATAGATGGCGTCCTGGTCCCAGAAGAAGTCCTCATAGTCTTCGTTCATGAACTTTTTTAATGCGTGGTAGAACTTGCTCTTTTTGTTGAGCACCAGACATCCGGCCATGACATTTGAATCTCCAGAGAAAATCTTAGTCAAGGAGGACACGACTATGTCACAGTATGGGATGATGTTCACGTTGGAAGAGTTGGCCACGGTGTCATCGACGACGATAAAGAAGCCGAATTTTTCACTGAGATACTTAATACGGATTATGTCCGGAGTCTTTAGTAGTGGGTTGGAGGGGAACTCGCAGAAGAGAGCTAAGATTCTCTCACCTGATTCCAAGCGGAACTCAAGATCTTCCAAAGACTCGTCATCTCCGAAACCGTAGAAGTGTACACCGGCCCCCCACTTTCTCAAAATGTTGAGCGTATCGACGTAAGGGAAGCCGAAACATACCGACTTCAACTTGAGCGCATCGTCGGGGGTGGAACAGCCCAGGACTGCCCGGTGGGCGTTGAAGATCGCCGCCATTCCAGACGGATAGAGATATATGTTGTCGCTGTCGACATATGCGGGGTCGTACTCGGATGCAAGTCTCGATAGCAAGATCTTCTTTGCCTCCTTAGCGAATCTCAAATCCAGGTTACGCCCAAACCTCTCCTCGATGAAGGTAGCACTCTCCTGCTTGTTGTTGAGATTGTTGACAGACACAGAGGACCTCGACGATCTCGACGATCTCGAGGTTCTTGGCGAACGGGAAGAATTCCGGTCCTTCGACGATAAACCCTTGTTGTTGATCTCCTCCGCCAACTTGCCCTTCATCTCCGAAAGGAAGTATTCTCCGAGTCTGGAGGAGATGCCCTCACCGGTGTGCTGCCAGTACTGCTTCACGAGCGGAAAGAGGCTCGATGGAAAGAACACTATAGCTATGTTGGCCTCAATCTTGTATGACTCTTCCTCGGCGTTGGCTGGAGCAGGTGTCGAAAGCTGCAAGATCCTCACCGCAGGATGCACCGGCGGGTTCATCGTGGCAGCCTTCTCCTTGACAAACGCTCTGCAGCGCTTGGCGATGTTGTACGTCGGGAAGATGAAGCACTTCTCGTTGTCTCTCGCGTACGATGACTCGATCAGCTTGCACAACTGCTGGATGTCACTGTGGATGAAAAAACGGGGGTACCCGGAGTGCATCTTGTTCACCACCCAGGGTTCGCCCTCCTCGTAGCCGACGGTGGCCTCCCAGGTCGGGAGCGTCACTGAGACAGCGTGTTCGGTGTTATTTGGGATCGGAACACCGATCGATTGCGATGGCAGAGCTGATGTAGGCATTTCCAGATGGATTTCGTGACGGTTGGGCGGTTTCGGTTTCGGGGGTGTTCTCTCTAGCGGGGACGCTGTAACGGGGTAATAGATAGTCGTCTCTCCCTGTGTGGTCCTGGTCGTCCTCGGAGCAATCTTGTATCGTGCAAAGACACCCTCTGAGTCACTTCTGTCCTGCAACAGCCGCCGTTCCGTAACTAATCTCCCCTGGCTCTCGTCCCCCTCCCCCCAAGCGAGAAGCCGATTTTTCAGGCCCGCCGTCGCCGCGTCGGCGGAATTCGAGATTGGGGCTGATTTGCGAGAGGGAGCATCGCCAAATAAAGTTCAACGGGCCTGCATCTACACGGTCGTGTTGCCTGCTTTGAGGGGGCTTGTGGGGAGGCTGCAGCGTGTCCGGAGAGCCAAGAAGCGGAAATTGTGCCCAAAAGAAACAACTACACACGTTGGAGCTAGGTTGCTGTCGAACAGGTGATGTCTTCTTTCCGTCCGAAGTCGAAAACCAAGTCCAAGTCCAAGTATAGTAATGGACTTCCTCAATTCTACTCGTACAAAGATAAGGCGGTCTCTAACAACTATTCAGAGTCTAAACACATACGCATGGTACAGAACTTCTACCACAAGTACAAGAAAATGCTCCTTCTGGCTGCGGCGCTCTATGTCGCTGTGTGCTGGGTCATTAGTCCTCTTTTCACCACCCTCTTTTCCGGGAACGACGCCGGCAGGCAGGGGAACAGTCCCTCATCGGCACTATGGCACGAACGCAAGGGCAAGGTGAAGGAGGCCTTCCTCGAGAGCTGGCACGACTATGTCAAGCACGGGTGGGGGTACGACATCTACGACCCGGTGAAGCAGGTGGGCAAGAACATGGACTCGAAGCCACTCGGGTGGATTATCGTGGACTCCTTGGACACGCTGATGCTCATGGGCTGCGAAGACGAGCTCGAGGATGCTAAGTCATGGGTCGACAAGGAGTTGACGTACGATATCGATGCCAGCGTGAGCGTCTTCGAAACAACGATCAGAATGCTAGGCGGGTTGCTCTCTGCCCACTACTTGTCTAGCGCCGACGACACCGTCTATCTCGAGAAGGCTGTCGAGTTGGGCAACAAGTTGATCACTGCGTTCAACACTCCCTCGGGCATTCCAATGGTGGAGCTTAACTTACACAAGGAGTCGCAGGGTGGAATAGGCTTTCCGGCCTTGGGAGCCTCCACTGCGGAGATCGCAACATTGCAGCTCGAATTCAAGTACTTGTCGAACTTGACAGGAGAGGCCTACTTCTGGGATGCCGCAGAGAAGGTCATGTCCATCCTAGACGCCAACCAGTTCTCCTCGCCGGGCGTCTACAACCCAGAGTACGACGGTCTTGCTCCGATCTACGTGAACCAACACACCGGGAAGTACAACAGAGACTTGATCCGTCTGGGATCGCGTGGTGACTCTTACTACGAGTACCTTCTCAAACAATACCTACAGACGAATGAGGACATATACATGGACATGTACAAGCATGCCTTCAACGGAATCAAGAAACATCTGCTTGCAGAATCGTATCCAAACAAGTTGGTCTTCTTGGGAGAATTGCCCAACGGGATCCACGGCGGCTTGGATACAAAGATGGACCACTTGGTCTGTTTCATTGGTGGGTTGTTTGCCCTCGGTGCAACAGAAGGGTTAACCGAAGGCGAGGCCCGTTCAAAGGCCTGGTGGGACGAGTTCCACGAGGAACAGATGGCGTTAGGTAAGGCAATCGGTAAGACCTGTTACCATATGTACCACGATTCTCCTGGCACTGGACTCTCACCTGAAATCGTGGTTTTCAATCTAGACCCTGCGGAAAATGAGATGTCCGCTCCTGGAAACTCCATACCGAGTATCGACGGCGACTTCTACATCAAGTCGGGTGACAGGCACAACTTGCAGAGACCTGAGACCGTCGAAACTTTGTATGTCCTATACAAGGTCACTGGAGACATCAAGTACCGTGAATGGGGATGGGAGATCTTCCAACACTTTGTCAAGTACACCAAAGTGGATAACGGGGACGGCAAAATCAGATATACCTCTTTGAAAGACTGTACGTCAAATCCTCCAGTACTCGGTGATAACATGGAGTCCTTCTGGTTGGCAGAAACTTTGAAGTACTTGTACCTTTTGTTCGATGACGACTCTGGATCATCTCATGGCCAATTAGCAGACGGAAAGCTCGACAAGTGGGATTTGAGAAACATGGTGTTTAATACGGAAGCCCATCCGTTGCCTAAATTCGACAAAGCCTCCTTTGGGAAGGAATGGATCAGAGGTGTAAGCCCCCTAGCTCCCCGAGCCAAAGTTGATTCCAAAGATCCAGTTAATGCAAAGGAAGTCCCCAGAAAGCAAGCCAGTAAAGGCGATAGCGTTCTGGAGAAACAACAGTTAGATGATACCGCTGTTGATGGCGGGTTGACTGACCCCGACAACAGCAAGAAAGTTGAAGCTATGAGAGAAATGCGTCTTGATGACGAGATCCAAAAGGAGTTCAATTCAGAATTTATTGAACACGAAATCGAAGTTGAGAAAAGTCAGCTTAGAGATTCAGCTGTTGCCGACAATGTTGCTGTTGCCGAGCGAATGAAAGCTGCTGGCGAAAAGCCAGTAGGGAAACAGCCGGTTGCCAAGCCTCTAAACCAACAGGTTGAAGCTGCAAAGGTTGAGTCAGATTCTAAACTGATGAATAAAGGTTCAGACAGCTCTTTAAGTGGTGAGGCTAATGTGGATGTTGCTCTCACTCCACCACCCCCTTCTCCCCCTTCTATTGCCGCTGATAATGACGAAAATGTTGCCTTGGATGTTGATCCTGATCCTGCTTATGATAATGGCAAAGAAATCGCAAATCCTGTGAAGGCCCACGGCGAAAAACCGGCCGTCAAGCGGCCCATTGCGAAGCCATTGAATGAGCAGGCAGAAGAAGCCAAGGTTGGGTTGTTAAACAATTAGAGTCTGAACCTGAACCTGAAGCCCTCACTTTTACTAAACATGTGGAAATTTTTCGAGACTATGATGAAAAACGGGTATATCGTTTGACCAAAACCCTTGTATTTTTATCTTTCTTTTTCATAAACTTAGTTCGTAGTTATATATAGTTTGGTTTTACATTGTGTTTATTGATGAATAGGTACATTAGTATACAAGTTACTTGAACAGAAGGCTGAAATGATTTGGTCAATCGGCCTTCTTAGCCTTCCTGGCCTTCTTTGTTCCTCCTTTGATCATGTCAGTTATATCTGCCTTCCCCTCGGCTTTACGTTTCACTGTCTTTTTCTTTTCGAACTTGGCAGCTTGCTCTTCCCGACTTTTTAAACCCAACTTCTGAAACGCCACACTTTTTTCAACAAACTCTGCATCATCTTTTTCCTTCCCAACGAGCCATTCGAGCAATTTGATCTCTTCACCATAATGAAACTCATTGTTTCCATCTATAGGGGTTTCCAAGACGAGGGGAATTCCTTGCAGTCTTTTATCGTTTGCCAACAATCTGAAACATTCTAAAGTCAAAAATCCCCATCCTAGTTTCTGGTGCAAGTCTCTATTGGCACCCAACGGAGCCATCGAATCGTTTAAGTGTAGTGCTGCTAAGTTTTCAATCCCAACCTTCTCCTCAAACTCTTTCCAGAATCCGTTCCACCCATCTTCATTGTTCAGATTGTATCCTGCAGCAAATGCGTGGCACGTATCAATGCAAACTCCAACTCGTTTTGGCTCGTCCAACAGCTTGAAAAGAGAGTGGAAATCATCCAAATTTCCGCACACATAGTTACCATGACCTGCCATGTTCTCAACGACAACTCTGACAAAGTTTGTTTCCTTGATAGCACGGTTCAGGCCGTCTGCGAGTCTGCGTACACCTGCATTCTCATCTTTGTCATGTGAAGTCTTATCTGCAATCCCCAAAGTCGATCCTGGATGAAAGTTGTACAGCCCGATGTCTAGCTGCTCGCATCTTTTCAAATCGTCTAGCAGGCAATCGAAAGACTTCTGCCATTTTTCGTCATCAGGATTAGCCATATTGATGAAGTAAGAGCCGTGCGGAAGGATATCTGTGCGGGGGTTGTAGTTGTATTGCTTGCATAAATCTTTGAACTTTTCAGCATCTTCTGCTGTGATAGCTGGAGACTCCCAACGTCTAGGAGACTTTAGGAACAACGCAAATGCATTGCACCCGATGTTGATTGCATTCGTAACAGCATTGAAAACTCCTCCAGCCATGCCAACGTGAGCACCGAATCTCATTTTACTGGAAATTGTGCGCTCGAAAGTGATTGCCGGGGCTTTGGCTGCCTTCTTTGAGACTTTCTTAGGAGGCATGGTGTGTGTACCTCGATGGCTGCTACCGGATGTTCCCAAAGCTGACCCGTGCAACTCCCCCCTTCCCCGTACAAGCTCTCCGACGTGGAATAGCAAGTTCTTCGGAAAGATCATCATTTGTAGAGAACGTACTCTGGCGCGGACTCGGCAAATGAAGGAGCAACAGCCTCCTGGGCTCCCTTTCTGAACCGCAGATAGACGTCAAAGGGTAGCTTCAAAACAGTATTCGGAGAGAGTCTAGTGGCAACTACCTCCCGAATATGATCCTCGTCGTCTGAGGTGAATTCTTGCAGAACGACCTCGGTGTTGGGAAACACGAATCTGTAAACATCCTCAGAGTTTTGGAAGACTAGCGTATAGATGTTTTTATCGTCTGTGTCTAGCTTCAGATATATTTCAAACGTATCGAGTATCTCGTACTTAGCCGTATATATGTTCTTCACTAGCAACGGCTCAAACCCGTTTGGCGAGAATCCGCAAACTTTGACTTCCTTGTAGTTGTTGGCTTCTGCTTCGGAAGAGAATGGAGACGAGACCAGTCGGTTCTCACTCTCCTCGTCATGATCTAAGTTTTGTGTCTCGGGAATCAACCCTTCAAGTACGCTATTACTCTCAACAGAATTTCTCGTCGCTGTGCTGTGACTCTGTATTGGAACGTGGCCTCCTGACAAGCTGGCCGATCGATTAGCTATAGATGCATCATTTGAGTCCGAAAAAATTGCAGATTCTTCCTTCTTAATGATCTCCTTGGAGAGTTGTTGAATTCCTTCTGGGTACTTGGAAATTTCTTTCCTGCTTTGAATAGGCAGCTCGTTGAGAAGACGAAAGTTTGTTCGTGTTTTATAGCCTGTTTGCGTTTCAATTTGTTGGGTGGCCCAGTCATCGTCGAACTGAGAAGTGGCTGCACCGACATCATCTACAAGGTCATCTAGACCATATAGTTTATCAAGCTCCCTCTTCCATGACATTAAACAATTTTCCTGTAACCGTTTCAAGAAATCGATGAGATGCTGGTCTTTCAATACTCTGACCCTAGTCAAAATATCGGTTTTGCTCAAAGATTTGATCATGCCTCGCTGGAAGTCAATGGAAGTTCTATATTTCTTCATCAAACCGCTGGCTTCGATTATTATCTTTTGATTGTAGACGCTTTCGTTAGGATTCAAATCTGCAAGCGGCAGGTTATGCTCTGCGCAAAACTTATCGAGAATCCGCTTTGGACAGTCTAGGGTAACAACCATATCCTTTGTCAACTCCTCACCGTTTCGTAGCTCGCAGTGATCAAAGTATATTCTAGGACATTGCAGGCATTCCGACTTTGTGAAATCCGTGCCATACAACACACAAAATTGATGCTGGAAAGGGTTCATACAGTATGCAAGGACTAAAAGGTACATTTTATGGGGCTTGTGGATGCCCTCTGCTGGGAAATCTTCTAGCTTTACTTCTTCAGCACTGAGAAATGGAATAGATGACTCACTCATGGTATTCTTGGTTGTACCTTGAATCCAATTTTATTCGTCAGCATTGAGTATTTCCCTAATAATGCCAAGCTTTCACACAGGTGGAAAGTATTTTTTGGCATGTCAATGTCGAATCGTGTCGTGCCAGATACGGACATGATTTGCGAAATTTAGTTTTCTTCCTGCATTTTCAACTCTGATTTTACTGCATTTTTCTCGGTGGTACATGGGGCATTTGTTCTGGCCCAGGCTACAGATCACGGATCCACAGGAAGATGAAAAGTAAGTACATTGTGTTTTGTATTTTAGACAGGTATTACTAATGTTTTGAATTGGTACTAACAATCTTTATTCTCGAAAATAAAATTCAGATGGAAAAAGACAACCGAAACTTCCCAAATCTGTTCTTCTCCGAAGAGCAGAGATTTCGGAGCAAGCTAACGATGTTGAGCCTACATCTGCAAAAGATTTTTACGACCAGGGGGTAAACTATGAAGAATCTGGAGATAGATGGTTTACTTCCGACTTATCAAAAGCGATCAGATTCTACCATCGTGCGCATGAAAGTTATAAACAGTCTTTAAGGCTTGATTCCATAATGATGCATGCGCTATACAACTTGCCTAGATTAGAATACGAGGTTTACATTAAGTATATCAAAAATGACTCGGTAGTGTTAGAGGATTTAGAGAACTGCGCAGAGGTGTTGAACGACACTCAAACCGGTGGACTTTTCCAAAACATAAATTCCTTGTGTCGAAGTTTTGAAGGAAGCTTGGATGTTTTGATCCAGTCAGGAAATGAAGATTCAATGGGATGGGATTTTTATTTTAATGCGGCTTCATGTTACTATGAATATATTGAAACGTTATGTTCTGATTCATCGGTCTTGAAAGCCCTCTCAAAAGAGCACAACTTATTCCAGGCATTACAAAGATGCATTTTTATGTTTGAAAAGGTTCTTGACTACATGAGCCGTGCTGTGGAATTCAATTTTGGAGATGAAACAGTCACTCCAGAAGCTATCTTATCCGTATGCACTGAGAGTTATAGAATGCTTTCCACTGTATATGAGGCACTTTATACAGAGGAGTTGATTGCATTTGTAGATTCCATCACAGCAAATTACCTAAACAAAGTGGACATTGTATCTGAAAAACTAACACAAGATTCTCTTCCAAATGATTCTTTGATTACGTTGAAAGTCGCAAAGTTGAGCGAGCGTGCTTCACGACAGTTAATTTATGATACATTCATCAATATCTGGGCGTCAGACGCAGAGTTGAACAACATACTAGAGAAGCAGCTTTTAGAATCATCGTCAGTAAGATCATATTTGGACAAATTTGAAACAGTTGATATAATCATTCCTGATGGGATCAAATGGCAGGTATTGACCCATTTGGACAGTATGTACAGGGGTATCAATGTTGTTCTCCGTTCCCAAATAGATGAACTTATGAAAAATAACAGCACCGAAAACGACCTCTTGAGTGAAAAGATCAGTTTGGTTTGCTCTGTCTTTATAGAACGTGCTGACATAGATTTGGAGAGATCTTTACTAGAAGTAGAGGAAGCCAATAGAAGCCGTTCGGTGTTGCAGAATAATTGTAAGAATCTACTCAAGAATGCTTTAATTTATTCAAAAAAATCTGGTAGTATCAGAGAATCGATAATCGGAAAACTCACCAGAAAAAAGAGGCAAAGAGAAGCTGCCATGAGGTTATGTCTTATTGAAGGTAAGCCTCAGCAAGATTGGGATAAGATAGTTGGGGAAAATTACTGGCCCAAAGAGCTCCAGGCATTGTCAGACATCGAAGCTTACAAGAAACTACTTAACTAATTTTTACTTCCATAGGCTAGCAAAATACATAACTGTACGATTTCAAAAAGGAAGATTTTAGTTTGTCTTTAAATCAGAAGGAAGGCAACTGGTTTCTCCTCAACGTCGAAACTAGGAGATTGTTCACTCTTTTCCATTTTAAATCATCATATAAAACACTCAAAAATAACTACCTCCGAGACGGGGAATTGAACCCCGGTCCCCCGCGTGACAAGCGGAAATTCTAGCCACTAAACTATCTCGGATTTTTTAAAGAATAGGTTACTTATTTTAACTATAATGCCTTTTTTATTAATCACGTGATTATTAATCTTCTTACGGCTTGTTAGTTTCTTGTTTTCAAATTTGCAGCTATTAAATATTCGAGCTTAAATATTTTTAGAGAGTAGAAAAAGCTGCAATACTATTGAGATACGATGCCGTAGCAGATTAGTATTCAGACTGTTGAAGTGAAATCCCTACTAAGTACTACAGTATGCTGGGTGTCTTCCCATGATGACCTATGCAGACATAGTTGTGATGTTCATCAAGGTTATATAATGAAACTATACATTAGTATATCTGTCTAAGCTACAAAGGACGGGAAATACCGCTGGTATTTATAGACCTCAGAGAAAACATTCTCATTTGGTGAACACCCTCTTTGTTACTGCTTACGTACACATGGCAGAAATTCCCCATCGTTGGTTATTGATTAATATTATGATGATATGGAAGATCATTCACTAATCATATATGATTTCAAGATGGCGGAGAAAAACAAATCATGGAGCATTACTAATCGGTGTTCCATGAAAAACATGTTAATGCCAACAATAAACATTATTCTCGGCTTTAGATCTCGGCTTCGGACATAAGTTGAAAATAGCATAGGACGCGGCCTTAATCTAAGGACTTTGGTATAATATGGTGCCTTATTGACCGAAGGCGTTGAATTTTTGCCCTCCTAGAGTGAACACCACAGAGTATAAAGAGGAGCACAATTGCCATCCATTTGTCAAAACATAGGATACACAAGATGTAGTAGAGTAAGGTTTAACTTTTTCTTCTTTAGATTATCAACAATTTACAGGCATAAAAGGACAAAAATGACCAACCCTACAGTATTAGTTACAGGAGCCAATGGCTTCATTGCTCAACATATCGTTGACAAACTTTTAACAAGAAAGTACAAAGTCGTTGGTACGGCAAGAACTGAAGCCAAGGCTTCACATTTATCAAAGGAATTCAAGAAGAAGTATCCAAATGCTGACCTCACTATTGAAGTTGTTGCTGACATCTCTACCGAGGACGCCTTCGATGATGTGCTCGAAAGACATCCGGAAATTGAATACGTTTTGCACACCGCATCTCCTGCAACGTTTAGCGAAAACGTTGCAGTTGACAAACTCAAAGACTTTTTCCTTGAGCCTGCTGTCAATGGCACTTTGAGCATTTTGAAGGGAATTAAAAAGCATGCTCCCCAAGTCACCAAAGTTGTTATTACCTCTTCTATTGTTGCAATGACCCAATTTGGTCCAGAAGCTTCAAAGACAGTCATCACCAACAAACAGTGGAACCCAATCACATGGGATCAGGTTACCAATATGTTTGATGCCTATAATGCTTCCAAGACGTATGCCGAGCGGGCAGCAAGAGAGTTTTACGAACAAGAGAAGCCAAAGTATACTTTAGCCACCGTCAATCCACCTCTTTGTTCTGGCCCTCAAGTTTTTGATAGCTTTGTTGGAAAGAAGTTGAACGCTTCTAACGATTTCCTCAATGAAATTGCGCATCTTGATCCAGCATCCACGGAACCACAAAATCAATACCCCTTGTTCTCGATCGACGTCAGGGACATTGCCGAGTTCCACATCTTGCCTTTGGAGAACGAGAAATTGGCAGAGGAGAGGATTGCCGTTGCAAACTCATCTTTCGTTGCTCAAAGAGTATTGAACATCTTGAACGACAATTTCCCGGAGTTGAGAGGCAAGATCTGCAAGGGAGACTACGACAGTGCCGGCCGCTTGGAGGAGGAGTTGTGTCCTAAATACGACTTTTCCAGCACCATGGAAAAGGTTGGGAATTACGACTTCATTCCGTTGGAGAAGTCTATTGTGGATTTGTTCAAACAGTACCTCTCCAAGTACAGTTTTGAATGAGAGCTTCCAGCTATTAACGATATTTCTTTTTAAGTTTGCGCTTGAGTTGACCTTTAGGTTTATCTATCTACTATAAAAAAATACATTTTCATGTTGGCGGGCAAGCCTCACCGGACAAACGAGCGAGCGAACCGCTTCCTACGCAAGATGATCGTCTGTCAGCCAGGCACCGTTTTGTCTGGCAAACAATAGCGAACCATCGTACACTGCGGGGTGATACTTAGAATAGAACAACCACGACCGCTGGGGACATTACTTTTGCCGCCATCTTCACGGTCACCATCCCCCGCCGTGCCCTACTGCTGTTGATCTTTTCCTCGAAACGGCATCGTGCCCAGTGCACCGATCAGGATATGTAATTGCCCCCTAGCACGTCTGTTTACAGACTTCCTGATTAGGCAATTGGCCAGCCTCAGCGGTGCGTCGCTGCGGGTCTCCGTCGACCTGGCTCCTTTCCCGGAGAGTCTTCGTGGGCCGTCTGCCTCCAGCCCGGGCCGCCTCCCATGTAGTAGTATTGCCACGATATAGCCATCCTCCATGTTTTGTAGCAGCCAGCGACTGCATCAGATACCCAGGGACCAGACACGGACTCGGGCCCTCCCATTTGACGGAAAGACTAGCCACCAGGGCTGCAGGCGTTGCCCAGCAGCGCGGACCGTCATGCACACAATTAGCGCTGAAAGAGGAAAGTGAAGGAAGGTTTTTTTTGGCTGATTCCATTGTTGTCCTTTGTTCTGTTGTGCTTACGGTGTATGCTTCCAGCCACTTCTTGCGGCGTATTTCCTGTTTCTGATGCCCATGGATCATATCTCCCACCAGTGAGATCCTCTATCAACTACCCTGGTCCCCATCTTTGCTCTCACCCTGCCTTTGTTCTGTCCTGCCGGCCCCTTCCTCTCGACCTGCCTCTTTTCTGCTTCGTTCTGATTCTGGTTCTTCTTGCCAAAAGCAAAGTTTCTCTCTCACCAGTGGAAGGCACGCACGCACACACACACAGCACCGAGAACAGCAGCCGCAAGAGAGACATCCACACAATCTCCACACTCGTTTCCTTTCCCGCATCTAACATTGCTGATCTGTTCCTCCGAGTGAATTGAGTTGAATTGAATTGAACTATCATCCAAATTTGCATACAAACTGTACCTTCCTTTTACCAAACACACGACAAGCTTTTCCAACTCTATTTCCAGTCCTTTTTCTCCCATCCATGTCAACCTTGAAACTACAGGCAAACCCCTTCTTAGTCCACGGAAGATCTCAATCTGATAACAACTATCTGAATAGCAGCAAGAGCAACAAGACTTACCATTTAGACATGCCTAGAACTTATTCCCCTCCGTTGAACGTCTCCACTCCATACATCGACAGAAAGAGAAAGTTTGACGAGGATTTACTTGTTACTCCCGAGCATTCTAGCAACCATGATGCTCTGATCACACCTCCAAGATCGTACAAGAGATCCAAAACCGTGCCCTCTTCCCCAGTAAACAATCACGACATCTACGAGACCCCCAAAACACCTTCTTTCAAGCAGGATGTTCTTATCAACCTGGGTTCTTCCTCTTCGATTCCAAGGAGTCCTGAATATCGTTCCTCTTCAGCTTACCGCATTACGGAAAATGTGACACCACCTCAATCCACAAGCGGGTCTCCCAAGCAAACGTCGGCAACAATTACCTCACCAACGGTTCTTCCATCGAGGAAGAGCCAAGGTAATGAGTATGCGTATCTGTATGCCGACACATGCTATCCCTTCAACATCGCAGGCAGTGCCATTGGCCGAAGTGAGGGGAACCTGAGATTGAAGACATGGAGAGAGGCATGCAACGAGAAGGTTAGACACGAGTATAACAAGGCTCTCAAGGATTACAATGCTTTCGCTGCCACTCTATCGCAGGCTGCGAAGAATACCATGAACCAAACACCTACCAACCCGCCGGCATTGTTTGACGAGAAAATCTTCCCATCGGCAGCACACACGTCTAAAGTTGCATACAGTCAGCTGAGCTATCCGTTTGCCAGTCAAGTGGACAACAGCCAAGAGACAATCGAGTATGAGGCACAACTGCTACTGGGTCTGAGGAGCCAGGGTAGTAGTGGCGTCAAGACCAAGGCGGATTATCCGTTGAAACATTCTTCCAGCAACGTCACGCTACCTCCTATCAGTGAGATATTAAAGTATACTCCATTTGACAAATCGACAGTCCATCCAAGTGGTTTATCAACCCTTGAAATCAACCATTATCAGAATTCGAAGTTTCCTGGAATCGTGTTCAATAAGACATCCAAGCAATTCTACAACGGGAGGGAAATCAAAAAGAACCTACCCCTCCCAGCCAGCGACGACTCGAACCTGGCCCATGTACAATACGACCACCCTACGGTGGGTAACGTAAATTATGCGACCCAACAGAGCCACACGCAAATCTCTCACTCAATGGCATACAGGGGCCCATACAAGGCGCACGCTTCATACTGTCCATCGACGATCCCATCGATCGTTGGCAGCAGCGATGCCTACAGTGGGGTGCAGCTACCACAGCTCCAATCGCCTATCAAATTGAAGCCTCTGAGAAGCCAGGGGGCAAACGCTTACGATGACTTGAGCAACGAGCTCAGAAACCTCTCCGATGACGAGAAAAGCCGGACCGCCGGTTTGGGGAAGACGATCAAGCAGTTTCAAACGCAATTCAAAACACAGCCACTTAAAGTAACCAAGACTAGGAAAAATTCTGTCTCCAAAGTTAAAAAGGACTCCACTTCCTCTTCCAGCGCACAGGCAAGACGCAGAAGAAGATCGTCCTCGTCCTCGTCGGAGTCGACGCCTTCGAGACCTTCATCCAGATCGTCTAGCAGGAAGTCATCTGCCTCTGTATCGTCCACCAAGTCTGTTAATAAAAGCCAAGCCACTGTGTCGAACACGACTACAGCATACAGACCACGCACGCGATCATCCTCGAGGTCGAGATGCTCTTCGAACGATAGTATAAAGACTGCTGAAGTACCAGCGTCAGTTGAAACTACGCCGAAGACGAGTCCTTCAGTGCAGAAGTCACAGAGCTATGTTGCGAAGACAGATAGCCTGCTGTTCCCTTCCTACGATTCGAATATTGGCAAGAAAACCCTCGACTTTTCCAAGTCGACGATTCTGTCTGTTGTTCCGGTGAAGGCCCAGATGCCTGTATCCAAGATGCACAACGACAACGTCAGCCACAACCACACTCACCACCACAACCACACCCACAACCACACCCACACACATCAGCCTGCCACCCAGCAGCAACAGCAGCAGCAGCAGAGCCGCACGAAGAAATGCATGTCGTGCTTCTCGTCGCTGTCTCCATGCTGGCGGCCCTCCTGGGCGCCTGACGAGGGACAGCTCTGTAACTCCTGCGGGCTCCGGTACCGCAAGACCAAAGCCCGCTGCTACAACCCTGCCTGCTTGAAGATCCCCTCCAAGAGCGAGTGGGCCTTGATGGTAAAACGGGGCGAGGTACTGCTGGACGTCTACGACCCGCAGGGTCACGTTGTCGGCAAGAAGATGAGCTACCGCTGTCTCGACTGCGACAGCGCTATGGAGGTCTCCCGCTAGGCCACCCATTTCCCCCCTCTTCCCCCCCGGGCGCCCGGGGTCTCTTTACGTTTCTACCTCTCTATGTATAATCTATGTCAATCTCATCTCCTAATGTATTTCCGCATTCAGCAACTCCTTTTTGGCAAAAACATGTCAAAGTCGATCGACGCAAAACTTCCTTTTCCGCGGTGTCGTCTCTTTTGTTCATAGTCGTCCGAAAGCGGCACGGGGCTCCTCCGCCTTCTTCTGCAGAGCCTCCCCTGCTGCTCTGGCGACATGAATCGGGTCCTCCCATCTTCACCAAGGCTGTCTCCGGCTGGGAGCAGATAGAGCTGCTCTGCAGCAGAAGATAATCGTGGTGGTGTTCTTCTGCACCGCTCTCCCTGTTCGCAGAGACGTCTCGAGAGATGAATGGGCACCAGCTGCCATCGTAGTGCCGGCTGCGACAGGCAGCGCCCAGCGTGGGGCCGGCAGGTGCCCGGCGAACCCCAGCGGCCGGGAGGGACTCGGCTGGGGACCGGAAGACGAAAATTTTTCGTGGACACGGATATGAGGGAACGGACATGTATGCGTGGACCAGGGGGAAAGAGGGGCAAATGTAGATGGAAGCAGAGCGGCAGGTATAGTCTGCAGGATTGTTTTGTGCCGTTGTTTCAGAAGCAACTCATCCATCTCTTTTCCCAGCAGAGAACCAGGTTGACTGACTGACTGACTGACAGCCAGCACACCGTCTACGCAATCCCTCTTCCTCTCTGGATGTTCAAGTCTCTTGCAGCCAAGATCACGATGACCTCTGCTTCACAGTCCGCTGTGGTTAACAGACCGGGTGCCGTTAGAACGCCCTTCTCCCCGCCGCTCACATACCCGCTCTCCCCGACTGACTCGGCGGAGTCGGTGCTTCTTCCGGGGAAAGCCTCAGTGGAGGAGACACTCTATCGCAAGGTCACTTCTCAAGACCCGGCGTACGACGAGTGTCCCCCTTTCTACGTCTGCGACCTCGGCGAGGTCAAGCGCCAGTTGCAGCTCTGGCGCAAGGAGCTCCCACTCGTCCAGCCCTACTACGCCGTCAAGTGCAACCCAGCCTTCGGTTTCCTCACTGCAATGGTGCAGCTTGGTGTCGGCTTTGACTGTGCCTCGCAGAACGAGATCCAGACAGTTTTCAAGGCCCACGAGGCTGTCGGTGCCGCCGTCGACACGAGAAAACTCATCTACGCCAACCCGATCAAGCCCGCCTCGCATCTGAAGTTTGCTCACTCACTTGGTGTCAACCTGACGACGGTCGATTCCCTCGAGGAAGTGGAGAAGATTGCTTGCCATGCTTCGGGGATGGATGTTCTTGTGAGAATTACCACTGACGATTCGAGTGCCCAATGTCCATTGAGCGTCAAGTTTGGCGCCGATGTGTCCTACTCCGCTAGGATTGTCGACCGCTGTGTCGAGCTTGGCGTGTGTGTCCGAGGGGTTGCGTTCCACGCCGGCTCCGGCTTCGAAGATGCCTCGACGTTGTCCAAGGCTATACGGGACTCGAAGACCGTATGGACGTACATCAACGAGCGCCAGCCACTCCGTAGATGCGACATGCTCGACGTGGGCGGTGGGTTTAGTAAGGACGGCTTTGTCAAGCCGGCTAGAGTCTTAAATAGGGAGATTCAGACCCATTTTCAGGAAGAGCTGGCAAGGGGAGAGATGTCTATCATCTCCGAGTTGGGCCGCTTTTTGAGCGCCAGCTGCTTCACGTTGGCAGCCAACGTCATCGGCACCCGCAGAGAGGTGGATGGCCACAAGGTGAGAGTTTATCTCAATGATGGCCTCTACGGGAACCTGAACTGCCTTTTGTTTGACCACCAAGAGGTGGAGCCTCTTGTGGTCACCTCCGGGGGCAAGTTTGTTCTCGGAGAGCAACCCCTAGCTGCTGCAGACAACAGCGCCAGACAGTACTCGATCTGGGGTCCCACCTGCGATGGCTTGGACTGCATTAAAAAGAGATGTTCCCTCAGCCACGACGTGCAATGCGGTGACTGGATCGGGTTCCGCAACGCCGGCGCATACACGAGTGCCGCCGCCACAAACTTCAACGGGTTCACCAACGAGTTCGAGTGTGTATTTATCGACACAGAGATATGACACGGCTCAAGACCGACACGGTAATATGGGTTAGTTTTTTACATACGTATATATCATTACACTACTAATACTTTTTTCCCTTCCCTTATTTCAGATACTAGGAGAGTAGACCCTCTTGTGTTTTACGACGGCGGTCGAGGAGAGGCCGTTGGTGGGCACGATGTCGTCCGACTCCCGTCTGGCCCTTTTCACACCGCTCGAGTTGAACCCACCAACCATCTCGACTTGCATTCCAACAGAGTCCTCCGCGTAGTCGAAGTCGTCGTACGTGTCGTCGTCGCCCTGGCCCGTCTGGTAAAGCAGCATCTCTGTATCTGTGCTCTCCGGGGCACCACCACCCATTGACATGACTCCCGAAGAGCCGGCTGAAGAGCTCCTATCAAAGGGTCCCGCCACCGCCGCCGCCGCCGCCGCCGTGCGGGTGTACTCGATCATCTGCCTGACAAGGTCCGTACCTTGGACGATGGCATCGTCAACGAGCTGGAGCGCCTGCAAGGGTGTCAGGTCAGCATAACGCTGGAATACGCCGGCAACAAGCGGCTGTGGAGGGAACCGCTGCAGCGGGTATAGCATGAGCCTGTGGTATTGGTGCTCACTCTGCACAGAGAGCGCCAATTTGGTCAAGTTGTCCTTGATCCTGTGCTCGAGGATGTCTGTGTATGAGAGGGAGAACGCAAGGCCGTCTTGCGGCAGCTGTGGATAAACACTGGCAAGGGCCGTCGTGCCGGGGAGATGCACAATAACGCTCTCGGCAAGGAAGTACACCTCGCAAAGGGCGCCGAGAGTGATGGAGTTTGTGTACGGGTCCGGCGTCTGCGTGAAGCTGAGCGACGCCAGCCCCTGGTACGGCACGTCAAGCTGCACCAGCACACCGTCGTGACCGACAAAGGGCAGTGGGATGTGCACGGTGTTCGTTGGCGGATGGAACGTGCAGTCCGGGAACTGCACGTTCCATGTGTTGGATGCATACCGCAGCAGGTACTTGTCTGCGGTGGCGATGGACGAGTAGAAGCGGGGCGACGTGCGTGCATACGTGGCCAGCAGTTCCGTGCTCTCCACAGTCGGGTAGTCGTATGCGAGCCTCACCATTGGCGTGCTGGTCCGAGTGGCCTCCTCTTCCTGTCCTTCTGTCCTGCCTATCTGTCTTCTGTTCTGGTCGGATACAAAAAACATGTCGTCGCCGGGGGAGGGTAAAAAAGCCTGGAAATGCGAAATGCCCAAATGCGGCAACCCGCCGCAAAAGGCAGCAGCGGACAGATGGTGCCACTTGCCAGGGCCGTCGTGGATGAAAAGACAGACATTGGGCCGTTGCAACGGTGCACCCGTTCGTGCTGGCGGGGGCTGGCGGGGGCTCTGGTGGGACAAGCGTGCAGCCAATGAAGTCGATCAAGTGCGTTGTCGTCGGCGATGGTGCCGTCGGGAAAACCTCCCTGCTGATCTCGTACACAACGAACCAGTTCCCGGAAGATTATGTCCCCACTGTGTTCGACAACTATTCCGCCAACGTGATGGTTGGCGACGAGAAGGTGACGATTAACCTCTGGGATACGGCCGGCCAGGAGGAGTACGACCGTTTGCGGCCGTTGTCGTACCCGCAGACGGACATCTTCCTTATCTGCTTCTCGGTCGTGGAGCCGTCCTCATTCCAGAATGTGAAGAACAAGTGGATGCCTGAGATCAAACATCACACGCCTAAGGACACGAAGATCTTGTTGGTGGGCACGAAGTCGGATCTCAGAGAGGACCCGCACGCCATGGACGAGCTCGATGAGCAAGGTCTCAAGCCTGTCGGCGAGGCCGAGGCGTCGAAGCTTGCCCACTCGTTGGGCCTCGTCGGCTACCTCGAGTGCTCTGCCGCCTCCCAGAGGGGCGTCAGAGAGGTCTTCGATTGCGCAATCAAGGCCGTCATCTCGCCAGAGGAGCCGGAGGAGCAGGAGGACCACACGCAGAACGACGCTGCCGCCGCCAACGGCTCCTCTGCCGGTGCTGCCGGTGCTGCGAAGCCTGTTCAGGCCAGAGCAGCTGCATCTAAGAACATCAAACAAGTGCCAAAGACCCACATCCCTGCCAAGAAGATTAGAAAGTCAAAGAAGTGTGTCATTCTTTAATTTGCTATAGAGTCCCAAAAAGTCACTCTCTCTTCCTCTCTCCACATGTACTCATACTAGACCCATCTGTTAGCTTTTCGTTAATCCGACTCTCCCACTCTTTTTTTTCCTTCACTTCCCCCTTCCACTCCTTCTATGGTACTTTCCTCCCCCTTCTCTTCTCTGACTCAACTCATCTCACATGACTTGATATATATTGTTTACGTGCGATCATCCCCTGCCTAAAAGATGGTGCCTTTATAATCCTATAATTACTTTTATTTCGATCGTTACATATCACTCCTGCTGCAAGAGCTTTGCTCTGTCAGGGTGCACACCGCCTTCCGGAACGGCACTGCTCCCGTCGTCGTCCTCCTGATCCTTCTTCGTCTCGGCCTTGCTCTTCTTCTCCCGCTCGGCTATCGTTCTCTTCATGCGCTCATCCTCCAACTTCTCGTTCTTTGCCTTGATTTTCTCCTTTCGGTCCTGCGAGTTACCACCGCCACCAGCTGTGAGCTCAACGTTGATTTTCCTCCCTCCAAGCACACTCTTGTGCAACCGTATGGCAATATCCATTTGTCGCTTGCTCTCCTTGAGGTCCTCGTTCTTATATTCAATAAACGCACAGCCCTTGTCTGTTCTTAATCTCACCGAGGACGGCTTGCAGTTCTTG
Organism: Pichia sp. NRRL YB-4149; assembly: GCA_030556025.1. Taxonomy (NCBI): domain Eukaryota; kingdom Fungi; phylum Ascomycota; class Pichiomycetes; order Pichiales; family Pichiaceae; genus Pichia; species Pichia sp. NRRL YB-4149. Next base: position 205,039 of record JANIWA010000012.1, on the reverse strand, counting down.
AAATGCGTCATTATGTCCTCTTCCGTTATCTTGTACGGTAAGTTACCAACAAATAGTATGAATCTGGGTCCGGAATTGTCTCCTTCCCTCTCTCCTCTGTGCTTCTTCCCCCTTCTCGTCTTTCTTTTCTTCTTCGGAGCAGCTTCTGCTGCCACAGCGGCTTCCTTCGCAGCTTCTTCTTCGTCGAGCTTCCTCTTCTTCGTCTCCTCGATCTCCTTCTCCTTGCTCTCCTCGACCGCTTTCAACTCCTCGGCAGCATTGGTCGAAGTCTTCGCCTTAAATCGAAGCGCTTTGAGCTGCTTCTTACTCAGCTTTTGTGTGGATTGGGTAGACTCCGTATTGGACATTGCTTTAGGGCTTTTGACAGACTATTTGAATTTCTTTCCAACTACTTTGAAGTACAAGAGATTCACATTCAAAAAAAATTTCGTCATCTGAAAAATGGAATGAGAAAGGAAAAAATGGGTTACCGCGCCCGGTTTCCGGTTTCCCGTTTCCATGTTTCCAGATTCCACATGATTTTATCTATCCGATCTTCACAGATAGTGCAAGTTATACACGCATTCCATGGTAACACAACTTAAACACACATAACTAGACCCCCATGGCCAGACGTGTTGCACTCAACGTGGGACAACGGACTGCCCAGGCTGACCGAGGAAGAGGAAGAGGACGAGGTAGAGGAACAGCAAAGAACCCTACTATAGAAAAACTAAATAACTCAGCAAAGACGTCAACACTGCCACAAGAAATTCAGCCTAAAGACAGAATTGTAGCTACGACAAAAATACGAAAGCAGCTTGCTGGCGGGAATCCAAATTTTGTCGACGATCAGAAGGAAACTGCTAGTAAACAAGACACAGAAGAGATTTCAGACACAACTACAGAGAAAATACCTTCGAAAGGAACTAAAAGAGCCCAAGAGAGCGAGACCGAAGATGAAGAAAACGGACTTGCGACAGACATAGTGAAATTAATGGGATTTGGAGATTTCAACACTACCAAGAACAAACACGTGAAAGGGACAGATTGTTACGGCATAAGCTTCAAGCAGAAAACCGAGTACAGGCAGTACATGAACAGAGAAGGAGGATTCAATAGAAGTTTATCCCCGACAAGAGGCGATCGCAAAAGAATCAAGATGTCCTTGAAGAGAAAGTAGAAATCTTTGTAAATGATTAAGTTAAATTAAAGTAGTGTAAAGAATCTATAATCGGAATGTGTTATATACAATATACCTGTAAAGAAATGAAAAACCCTCCAAACTAAACTTACTCCTTCTTACCAATGACTCCCACTTTGAGGAATAGACTGATGAGAAAGGAACTACCTGCAAGGGCTATTGCAAAGTAGTAGGAATACTTGGTAGCGTGGAAAAGCGCATCTAAATTGTCGTTTTGCTGTGGTGTACCATACGCTGGATATTTTGACATGATGATTGTACTGTTTAAACCCAATGCTGCGGCTGAACTCAATTGGATGATAGTATTAAACGTACCAGCACCACGACTCTGTAATTTTCGCTCCAAGGAAGATAAGGTGACTCTGTTGGAGATGTTGTAGATCAAATCCGCACCAATCACGGTCAAAATGAACGCCCAAAACGGACCTTTGAAGTAATTTCTCTGGTAGGACATTGTTGCCCAAATGATGGTGGAGCCAGTAAATCCTAAAGTTCCAACACTCATCAGGATTCTGCCTGGAATTCTGTGCATGGTAAAGCCAGCGAAGATGTTGACCAAAATACCACAGATAGGCTGTGTGAGGAAGCAGCAGGCAACTACCATTATCGGGTATCCTCGAATATCTTCGAAGTAGACCACAGCGTTATAGTTGAGCATACCGAAGAAAACCATCCACGAAAAACTAGCAATTACCATGCACAGGCAAAAATTCTTGCTCTTGAATAGCTGCATTGGCATCAAAGGCTGTGCAGGGATGTAAAGTTCGTAGAGAACAAAAAGAACTATCAAGGCACATCCAACTACTAACAAGGCAATGATATATGGAGTTCTCCATCTCTTTTCTGCTGAATCAACTTCTGTCAATGAGAAGCAAATGAGGGTGAATGCTGCTAACGACAAAATCGCCCCCACATAGTCCAAATGCCTGAAGACATGCTTGCAATGGTTCCAGTCTACCTTTTTATCGTTGGGAAGGAAAAAGTAGACTAGTACAACCAAAAACCCAAATAAGATGCTCAAAAAAAACTGGGTGGCTCTCCAGTCTATTGCAACAACACAAACACCGGCAATAAAGAACCCACATGCACCTCCCACGGGAGCACCAATGCCGAAACAGCTCATCACCATGTTTTTACGTTTCGAGTCCTTGTATGTGGAACCAAGAAACCCTGCAGCAGCAGGAGTGGCACATGCTACTGACGCTCCCTGGAGACCGCGGAAAAGACAAAGTAGGACGAAGTTGTGCATAAAGCCTGCAATTAATGAAAATACCGCATACATGAAAAATCCAATCAGCATTGCATTCTTCCTTCCAAATGCATCTGCAACACCGCCCATCAATAGCAAACATGCACCATTGGCCAACATAACACTGCTGACTGACCAGGTCAACCTTCCTCCATCTACCTCGAAGTAAGTACTTATTGCTTTCAATAGGGTCTGATAGCCGGAGGAGGCCATACTTGCAGCCGCAGGTCCGAAGAAACACAAAACCACACAGAGACACTCGTGGAATGCCGATTTGAAGACTGGTGGCCGTTGCTCATTGTCCACGTACAGTGCAGAGTAGTTCGTCTGCTGCTTTTCGAGGTTTGTTTCGTGCATTGAAAAGACATTTTTATCAACATCACCCTCTCCATGATACGGCTGTTCTAGCTGAGAAGATATCTCGCTGGATTTGGAATCCAGCCCGCTTTCATCCATCGCAGTACTCGGATTCGACTCCTCTATCTTGTCTGCCATGATCCCTGCCTCTCTGTGCAGCCCGACGATGGGCCAGCCCCTCCTCTCTTCTGAATGACTGGTTGACTCACAGAACACGAAAGAACGAGGCTCATAAGGACCTCCTCATTACTGTTGAACTTATCTCGCTGCACCGAAAAATTTTACTATAGGTGCGGAATAATACTTTCCGCATTTGAGTAATTCTCCGCTCTCAACCGTTTTGTAGTTTATTTTCGGGATAGCGGTACGAGATCTCCGACTGGTTTTCAGACTGGTTTTCGGACGCATCATCGTTTACACAACTCCTACACAAAGGTTTACTTGGACACCGCGGTGGTGTATTCGGAGAGAAGCTCATCATACTTAGCCTTGAGCTCGGAATAGGATTGGTCCTTCTCCTGCAGCTCTTTCTTCATGTCTCTGATGGTATTCTTATCTATGTTGATGGAAAAGCCGCCGTCTTTACCCAGAGTCTGGGAGTCGACAGCAGAGAAATTTGCGAAAACGGCCTCTTCACGTCGGACCTCGTTGATCCACTTGTCTAACTCATAGGGAGAAGTTTTCTCCTTGAAACTCGAGTCAAGCTTCATGGTCAACTTCTCATCCGCGAGATCTGAAGGTTCCACAACAGATCTTTTAAGCACAGGAATAGTTCTCATCAGGTTTTTGTCTACACCTGTGTTCTCGAACCTGCTGTCCCCCAATTTTATCGTCCAGAGCTCGATATTGCTTATTTCACCAACCAACTCCTTGAGCTTCTTGCGTACTTGTTTCGTAGTGATGTCAATGACGAAGAGAGAGCCCTTGTTGTCGCCCGAGACAAGAAGGGTACCATCGAAGGATACTCTCAGCTGTGTGATCGATACATCTGTCAGAGGCTTGTGTTGGTCCTCGTGGCAAGTGAATGTCTCGAGGTAGTCAGCATCAGGTTTCAGTGTCACTATCTTTCCCATTCCGCCAACCGCTTCGATTACCTTAGTCCTTGGGTTGACCGTGAACAGAGGTACACTTCGTATTTGTCCATTAGAGAGGCCGAGGTAAAATGCACGAAAAGAAGGGTCTGCTGCGAGTGCTGTAACTGGGGCTGTTGCGACAATGGTGGTAAGTAGTTCTGCCTTTGAAGTGGCCAGCGAGTATATGCGAACGGTGGAATCCAGGGATGAGGATACTAGTTTGACGTCATTGTTGAGTCCCTTGTTGAAGGTCAATGAAGTGATTGGAAGAGTATGATCTGTTAACACTGTAAATGGTTTATCTGTGGCTTCATTACCGTTAGCGTTCATGAATATCGTGTTCAATGTGTGGATGACTACCCTCGAATCTTTACTACCTGTCGCAATGAACCCCGAGTATGTTGCTATATGAGTCAAGGGCTGATAGTGTGCCTGTTTCACAGCCAACAACAGACCCGAGTTGAGAGACCAGATGTATAGTCTACCAGAGACAGAACCTCCTAAAAGAAGTGCTGGCTTTTGAGAGTCGTCGCTATCTCTGTAGCACGTTAAACAGGTGAAAAGCTCCGGCAGCGGTATGACTTGTTCAGGCGACTCCTTGCCGTACAAGTAAACGTGTAGGATAGGCTTTTCAGGCAATGCGACTAAAAGGTGGGAACCATTTCCCAGTGAAATATTGACCGATGCATTTGGAGAGGATGGAGATTGTCTGTACTGGTGGTAAATTTTCGTGGAATGCAATGAGGAAAGATACGAGAAAGAACTCAAATTTTTCTTGTCTGCTTGGTTTCCCGTAGCATTGTAGTAAACGAGCTCGTCCATTATTGCGGTTGTAGTTTGCCCTGGAGGTGGATCAACGGTACTTCTGCTGGGTTCGTCAGAGTGTCTTTCGGAGGAGGTGATTGAAAAAAAAAAATCTTTTCTGATAACTTTTCCGGCATGCATGTTAGGGAGATCCGCCTGCGACATGCCTTTCGTCGCGATGTCTCTGAAAGCATGCTCAGCCAGGGGGGAGGGCACGAAATTTTATCACTGGTCTTTGGCGTTTTGACACGGAACTGCTGAGCTTCGGAGGGAGGGAAGGCAAATTTATCGGAATAAACAGGCCTGAAAGCGTCAGGAAAGTGCTAATTTTGCAAACATGCCTATTGAGTTTTTAGGAACAGTTCTTTTGGAGGGAACGGACCGAGTTCCATACTGGGAGGAGATCAAGAAGTACGCTCCTCCTTTCATCATTGCGATTTTGCTCAAATTATACTTCAACGGTTCGTCGAACACTTGGGAAAGGAAGCTTCACGGCAAGGTCTACATTGTCACGGGAGGCACGAGTGGTATTGGTGCTGCTCTTGTGCGAGATCTGGCGTTGAGGGGCGCCCAATTGGTGCTCTTGTCGTCGCAAATGTCTGAGGACTCGGACAGCAGCGCCAAGGTGTGGATCACGGACTACGTGGAGGACTTGAGAGAGGCCACGGGGAATGAGATGATCTATGTGGAGGGCTGCGACCTCTCCTCGTTGTACTCGATCAGAAAGTTTGCCACCAAGTGGCTCGACAACTCGCCTGCCCGGAGATTGGACGGAGTTATCTGCTTGGCTGGTGAGAGCTTGCCCGTGAAGAAGCTCAGAACAAACTCGATCGATGGGGTGGAGATGCAGATGGCCGTCAACTACTTGGGCCACTACCATCTCTTGACGTTGCTAGAGCCGGCGCTTCGCGTACAGCCGCCCGACAGAGACGTCCGTGTGCTCGTCAGTTCGTGCATGAGCCAGAACTTGGGCCAGTTACAGATGACCGATCTCTTGTGGGAGGACCGGAATTATCCTGTGAACCAGCCGTGGAAAGTGTTTGGCACGTCGAAGCTGCTGCTCAACATGTTTGCAAAGGAGTTCCAGCGGAAGCTGGAGAGCTACGAGAGGCCGGACAAACAGCCGTGCGGGGTCAGAGTGAACATTGTCAACCCGGGAATGGTGAGAAGCCCCAGCATGAGACGGTTCTTGTCGATGGGTAGCGTGTGGGGGTTGATCTTCTACCTCGTGCTGTACCCGCTCTTCTGGATTTTCCTCAAGTCGTGTGAGCAGGGGACGCAGTCGTACCTTTTTGCGATCAACTCGCCGAACGTGTTCAGCATCAAGGGCGGGCACTACATCAAAGAGTGCAGCGTGATCGAGTCCGAGTCCCGCACGGAGCTCAATGACGAGTTCCTCCAAAAGAAGGTGTTTGAGCAGACGAAGAGCGTCATTGACAAGCTTGAGAAGACGAGTGCTATCGAGCGCAACAAGGGCAAGAAGAAGGCGAAGAAGGATGCCAACGGGAAGGCTGCCGAGGCCAAACCGAAGCCGAAGACGGCGGAGGACGAGAAGGTGAACTTGTTCAAGTCGGCCTTCAGCGGCGACCAGGCCCTCTATCCGGACATGAACAGTCCTGCGATGCGCAAACGGCTCGACGAGGGCAAGGAGGAGCGCCTGAAACGGCTAGACGCCAAGTTAGAGCAGAGCCGGTCCTCCAGCAGGAAGATCTAGCCGGGCAGTGATTCACAGAGAGTCGATGACGACCCAACTCACCTCTGCCAGGACTTTGCGAGGTATAGAAAGGCCATATTTCTGTGGAATACGGCGATTACGTAACATCGAAGAATTGTTGCTGAATAGTCTGTCAGTCAGTCCATCGAAGATGACGGATGAGAGTTCAGCCTCGCGGTCAGGATATCCTCCATACTATTCTTTTCTCTCTTGTAAGTATTCTGGCCTTATATAGCTAGCTTGCATGTAAAATATTACTCGAGGTTATTCATTCACCGTGGCAGAGCAAAAACCTGATTCCACAATCGACGTCCACGGTTCGTCCTTCACGACACTTTCATGAATCAACTCTGCAGGAAAGTTAGCAGGCGAAACGAAGACCGAATATCACAAGATGGTCGCTTCCTGATCCGCCAACAGCTTCAAGTAGCGAGCACTGCCCACAGGGAGAGCCCTCTTGCCTATTCGCATAGGCTGACTCACGTGCGTGAGTCAGCAGCCTCTCTTTGCTCCCCCCCTCGCCAAACCCTGCCGCCACTTCTCGGCTACGCCCGCCCTGCCGCGAGGTAAGAGACCGCCACTTGCCGTGGAGCGGGGGAGAGCCGGTAGCGGAGGACGTCCCCAGGAAGCGTTCAACGTGTGTCCGGCCGCCGAGGTGACTAATATGCATGGGAAGTGCGTTTGTCGTCACTCGAGCACACAGTCTTTACGTTGCATAGCATAAATACCAGATGTTTTTTTTTTTTTCCGTTTTTTGGTGTGGAGTCTTCACATAGTATTGTCATTGTTGTACTGTGCTCCAAATTTTTTCACCCCCGTCGTCACACACACCGACACACATAGGTATATATAGCTGAGACGCCCCGACCCCCTCTTTCTAGGCACCACGATCTCCTTCCTGTACCAGTATGTTTTCCTCGTTTCTCAAACAGTCGCTTGCTAAGAGCTTCCTTATTCCTAAAGGCAGAATGTCTTCCACGCTAGCTCCGATCGACGCTAAGAAGCTCACTATTGTCACCACCACTGCACCAAAGGAGAAGATTCCTAACGAGCAGTTGGTGTTTGGTCAGTCGTTCACGGACCACATGCTCAAGATCCCGTTCAACGACAAGACAGGATGGGGTGCTCCAGAGATCGTGCCCTACGGGCCGCTCGCCCTAGACCCTTCGTGCTGTGTGTTTCACTACGCATTCGAGCTTTTCGAAGGTTTGAAGGCGTACAAGGACAACAAGGGTGATATCAGAATGTTCAGACCAGACATGAACATGGCCAGAATGAACAAGTCTGCGGACAGAATCTGCTTGCCTACGTTTGACTCAGAAGAAGTGATCACCTTGATTGGCGAGTTGTTGAAGTTGGACAACAGATTCATTCCTTCAGAGAAGGGCTACTCCATGTACATCAGACCAACGTTGATCGGTACGTCTGCAGGCTTGGGTGTGCACACCCCCGACGAAGCTCTCCTCTACGTCATCTGTTCGCCAGTCGGTCCATACTACAAGACCGGTTTCAAGGCTGTCAGATTGGAGGCCACCGACTACGCCACGAGAGCATGGCCTGGTGGTGTTGGTGACAAGAAGTTGGGTGCCAACTACGCTCCTTGCATCAAGCCTCAATTGGAGGCTGCCAAGAGAGGCTACCAGCAGAACCTTTGGTTGTTTGGCCCGGAGAAGAACGTCACCGAGGTCGGCACGATGAACTTCTTCTGTGTCCTGAAGGACTCCAAGACCGGCAAGAACGAGTTGGTCACCGCACCATTGGACGGTACTATTTTGGAAGGTATTACAAGAGACTCGATCTTGTCCTTGGCAAGAGAGAGATTGAACCCGGACGAGTGGATCATCAGCGAGAGATACTGCTCCATCGACGAGATTGCTTCCAAGGCCGAGAAGGGCGAGTTAGTCGAAGCGTTCGGTTCCGGCACTGCTGCCGTCGTTTCTCCAATCAAGGAGATCGGTTACAAGGGCAAGGACATCGCCGTGCCTTTGCTTCCGGGCGAGCAATCTGGTCCGTTGACCAAGCAAGTTTTGAACTGGATCCAGGAGTTGCAGTACGGTGACGTCGAGAGCGACTGGTCCAGAGTGTTCAAGATCACTCCCTAATCTAGTCCATCCGCCTTTCTCCCCCCCTTCCCCTCCGCCACCGCCACTCCGTATAATGTTATAGAATATTAGTTACTAGAAATTCCCTGCTTTGAACCCGGTATCGCAGCCCAAGAGCACCAAGATAGGCGCTGACGCCCGATACTCCGCGTGGCCCCTCTGCGACTTTTTTTTCTGACATGTACAAGATGTGTGTGGAAGTAGCAGCAGTTGCCCCGACAGTCTTTTTTTTGCCTCTTTGCCTCTTCCCCCCACTTGCCTCCTCTCGTGCAGCTCTGGAATGGACGTACTGAACATCGTCAAGACGTTCATCAAAGGCGACGAGAAGTTCAAGCTCATACGATGCTATGGCCACCGAGACTTGATTAGTCCCACGACCCGTCGACTTCTTGTTTTGGACTCCTCCTTCAACCCGCCACATGTCGGACACTTGTCCATGATAAGGCAGAGTGTTCTCGAGCTGAACAGACACAGCAGTGGTGGTGTCGGGGTAGCGACGATCAATACAAACTCGCTCCTCTTGTTATTCAGCGTGAAGAACGCCGACAAAGCCAGCGTCAGTGTCGAGGAGTACTCGAAACGATTGCATATGGTCGACCTCCTGTCGACGTACATCAGCACGGAGCTGGGCCTCGCGTGTGGGGTGGCACTCACCGACGCGAGCCTGTTTGTCGAGAAGAGCAACTTGATCACCAACTGGATCGAACATTCAAGCGATGAGAAGAGAAAGGACCTCGACAGGTATTTCCTGTTGGGCTTCGACACCTTAATCCGGTTTTTCAACCCGAAATACTACAATGGCTCGCTCGTTGATGTACTCAACCCGTTTTTCCAGCAGTCGAAGTTGTGCGTACTTCTTCGCAAGGACCAGTCCTGCGGGATGGATGTCGCTGAGCAGGAACGATTTCTACAGGACATTGAGAAGGGCGAGATTAGCGATAGCGCCGGCGGGGTAGTCAAACTCCCGGCAACCTGGAAAGATAAGGTATCCTACTACGAGGCGAGGAACGAGTGGGGGGTCAGCTCGTCTGGGATCCGGAGGGCCATTGCTGAACACACAACCCAGAAATGGGAGCGTCTAGTGATTCCATCGATCAGAGATTACATCGAGGCCAACTCGCTCTACCGGGAGTGAGAGACGCTTTCCGAAAACCGGGGAGAGAAAAAAAAAGGAAAAAAGGAAAAGGCACACGTGCACGTGACGTGCACGTGACACATGCGCCGGTCGACCAAACCCGTGCACCACCATTTCTCTGACGGCTCCGCACTGCCCGGCCCGATGTTTACGCCTGCACAGGCGCGCCCCCATCGTAAACACCAGGCCGGAGGCCCCGGCTGCTCCTTTTCTCGCGCCTTCTGCGCAGCACGCGCCGTCAGGAGGTGGCCCGTTTCCGCCTGCCGTCGCCGTCGCCTGCCCTCTGCGGCCTTGCCTGCTGCTGTGTGCTCGCGGGTGGTGCGCTGGCCTTTTCGCCCTGCGCCGGCTGCTCGCCCCCGCTGCGTCGCCAGGGTTCGCTCCCTGCCCGCTGCTATATAGAGATTTTCTTTTCTCCCTAGTTAATTTGCCACCGGAAGGGAGCTGTTCCCTTTTGTTGCCTCTTTGCCCCTCCTCCCTGCGCAAGTTCAGCAAGGGCATACGCTTCCAGACAGTCTCAGCAACAAGACTACCCTCTACAGCATACACACCTGGCGGTCGGCAACAAAACAGCAGTTTTCTATCGACTCTTGAAGGCCCCCCAATTCCGCAAAACGCCCACAGGTTTCGCCTTCCATCCCTGCTTTTCCCACACACTTTTTCTCACTTTTTTTCCCACACCAATTTTGTTAGGGACGACTTAGTTGTCTTGCTCTCAGCATTATAATAAAAAAAGATTCTTTTTTCTCATTTTCTCATTTTCTCATTTTCTCATTTTTCATTATTTTTTCTAATTTTCTTATTACGACACAAAAGATTGTCGCGCACACATTCACACACACACACACACACCTATACATACATACATACACAGAACAATGTCCATTGCAATCAAGAGGAGCATCACATCTTCCCACCACGAAACAGGTCTTCCAAAAAGACAGTGCCTGGTGAACAGCAACTCTGTTGTCAACAGACTATGTTCCTATAGGAACACCGGCAGGCTGAACCACAGAGACGGTGCGTTCGATGGCTCTTCCTCCTCGTCTTCAGACGCAAACGACGACGATGACGACGACGACGAGGGCTCCGACAACGAGCAGGTTGTTGACAGATCCAACCTGTTGAAGGCCAAGTCCATACGGTTTGCAGACTCCATTTGCGCCGCTCCTATAGATTCCCAACTCTCCAAGGCTGTTTCCCAATACAGCGACGACAATGATGAAGAAGAAGATGACGACGAGCACAGCAAACATGGCGAGGTGAATGGCAACGGTGTTTATCCGGCGGAGCGTTCCGCCAGCGGCAGAAGCGACAGTTGCAACTCTGGCCATAACAGCTGCATTTTCAGAAAAGATGAGAACTATAACAACAACATTAACAACAGCAGCTCCTGTTTGAGCAAGAAGAGAGCCACCTCGACGAACGACATATTGAATGTTAACTACGTCTCCGGCCATGGTCTCTTGAACAACAAGAGATATTCTGTGAACATTTCCGACGTTGTCAGCTCTATCCCAAACAGCAACGACAACTTCCACTCTTTCAACATCACCAACAAGAGTCTGAAGCACGGTGGCAACATCCCACGTTGTGATTTTGTTGCCCGTTCTCGCTGCTTTGAGTATTTGGTCGGTGCAATCGACGAAGCATGGGCTCGTTACTGCGACTCAACCTCGTACGATGAAGACCAAGCTTACGGCTATGACGACAACAACAACAACAACAACAACAACCACAAGAGTGGCAGAAGCATCATGAACAGTGCCACTGACAGGAATATTGATGCCGATTCGAGTGCTTCTCCCGTCAACGTTGCAAACACTCCAAGTTCAAACACATACTCTTCCGATGAGGACGAGGGTTACAAGACCGAGTTTTCGGCAACGACCACCGTCACTGAATACGACAGTGATTTCCACAACCAGAGCAGTAACAAGCTCAGGTCCTTTAGCATGATCAACAACACTCTCAATGACACTCCAAGCAAAAACAACAGGCGTGTTTCAGAAGTTCCTGAAAACGTTCGTCTCCAGGAATTGAAGGACCGGTTCACCAAGTCCAAGTACTATCTCGAAGACTTGGTGGATTCCGATCTACACAGTGACTGTTTGGCCTTCTGGACCAAGTGGGATTTGATCAAGTATTCTATTGTGGATTTTGTCGAAGAGGACGAGGAGGATGATGACATTGAAAGAAAGATCGACGAGTTGGAATCAGGACGCTTTGCTGGTTCATTCGTTAACTGATCAGAAAAAATCAAAACTAAAGCTCAAAAACATCGGTTCTATTTCAAACGAGGAACTAGATTGCTGTTTTTGAACGAAACAATATACACAATATTTTCGAACATAGCAATTGAAAAAAGCAAAAAAAAAAGAACAAGAAACATAAATCACTATAATCATAAGAGCCACAGTGAGGGTGTATATTAGGTTGAAGTGGCATTGAAGTGTATATTATTTGGGTCGGTACATACAAAAAAAAATGAAGAAGATAAGGTCTACTAGTGATTTTATGGGTTAGTTTTTCTTCCAAGGTTTTCAAACAAAGTATGCAAGAGGCAGCGGCCTAACGATACTTACAACAAGCAAAAGTGCGTACTCTACGTACGCATAGATATAAATATTTTCTTAACATAATCTGTATATTAGAGATATAATTTGAATACACATGTCTCATTCAAAAATCACAGAAACGGGCAGGCCTTCTTCACCCCTCAGCTCCTCCTCAGCGTGCTCAAAATAAGCTTTTTGTATCCCTCAACTGCCTCCAACATGCTCTCGGCACTGACATACTCGTTGTCACCGTGTGCAACCAAAATGGAACCGGGACCGTATAGATACCGTTTAAACCCTCTCTGATCTAGCTTCGGGATGTCTGTACCATATGAGGCCACATATGTTTCGAAATCTGCCACCTCGTGGTCCAACAGTGATGGACTCTCCTCCAAGACCGTCTGCAGCTTCAGGTCGACCGCCTCGCATCGGTGCTTGGACATAATTTCTTTCACCACCGGGGTGATCTGTTCGATGTCGACGGCAGCTCTTATCAAAATCTTGCATTTTGCATACGGTGAGATCACATTCCCTGCTGTGCCCCCCTCGATGAGGCCAATGTTGATAGTTGAAGCATTCAACAACTCAGACGACGGCCAGTGGTAGTTCTCCAAGTCGTGCATGATTTCAATGAGGATCTTGTTGGCGTCGACGCCGATTTCTGGATACCCCGAATGGGAGGCGAGTCCGAACACCTCGATCTCAGCAAGATAGGCACCCTTGTGACCGACGGCAAGCTTGTTCTCCGTCGGTTCCCCGAAGATGACGGCATCCCAGTTGACGTTATTCTCGTTGAAGAAGACATTCGCAGCCTTCATGCCGTCTCCGCCAACTTCCTCGGCAAACACAAACAACAGACTGATCTCGTCAGAGGTGATCAAACCGCCACGGATGAGTTCCTGCGTGGCGATGACCTGTGCTGCAGCGGATCCTTTGGCATCACATGACCCTCTCCCATGGATCCTCAACCCACCGTCACTTTCTTCAATGCGGTACTCGATGAACGGCGGAACAGTATCGATATGTGTGGTCAGCAGAACCGACGAGTTTCTGTCTTGACCGCCGTAGGCATAGATGTTCTTACCGGTTGCGTCACTCTCAAATTGGAATCCTAGAGCCTGATCCTCTAAGTAGTGTTTCAGGTAATCTGACACCGGCTTCTCATTTCCAGTGATAGACTCGATCTTGATTAAATCTCTGTGGAGTCTAAAGAGCTCAGGATTCTTCGCAAATGTCTCACCCCACAACTGTAAGTTCTCAGGTGGTTGGTAGGCCTGCATCTCTTTGTTACTTTCTGAGTACAATTCGTCGAGATTGGGTATTAGTCCAAACTTCGCTGCGAGTATCAAAAATATCAAAGACAGTCCTAGAAGAACTCTGGATTTAGGGGACCGGTTTCTTCTTTCTTGCAGTTGCAAACCTCCCGCTATTTTAGAGTTGCTCATTCTATCCAGTCAGGAGCCACAGCAATGTCCTATCTTTAGCGTCTTGCACTTCCCAGCTTGCTCAAACTTATCTTCACTCATCGAAAACAAAAATAAGATTATCGGAAACTCTCAAGTGAGGAAGTCCCGACCCCGGCGAACATCTTAACGCCCTCAACCAAAAAATGTTGGACTCCATCGTCTGGAGTATGCTGGTGCAGAACTGTTTTGCCCCATGTTAAAAAAAGTGCTTTCGACATGCGCTGACGGCGGATGACGTTTCCGATAAGAAGCAAATTTCCGCATTCGTAAGTTCCGAAAAAATAAAGGCCGACTCTGGAGAATTCTTCGGACCTGCTCTTCGACCTTGATAATCTAGTGGGCTACATTTATAAAACGCCTTGAGCGGACAGAGCAGATGATTTTGCTTCACTTTGAAGAGAAAAAAGTGACCAGGCGTTGAAACGAGTTGATTCTAAACATCAATAGCAAAATGTTCGAAAAATTACCCGAAAACCACAACGAGTTCCGCAGCGATACATTCACCACTCCAACGCAATCAATGCTAGAAAGTGTGTTTCTTGCTTCAGTCGGCGATGCAGGGTTTGATGAAGATGCAGACACCCTTGCATTGGAGAAAAAAATTGCAAGCCTAATGGGTTTCGAATCCGGGCTTTTCTGCATATCTGGGACTCTTTCCAATCAAGTTGCTATCAGGACACACTTAAAACAACCCCCATACTCGATCATCTGTGATGATCGGGCCCACATATTTATTCACGAAGCAGGTGGCCTAGCCACACTTTCACAGGCAATGGTGACTACTGTTCCGCCAAAAAATGGCTTGTATTTGACACTTGAAGACATTGTCAAGGGCTATATTCCGGACGATGGAAATATTCACGCAGCACCCACAAAACTTGTTTCGTTGGAGAATACCATTCATGGTGTTGTTCATCCAATTGAAGAATTGAAAAGAATTAGTGAGTGGTGCAGAAAGAAGAATTTACCACTTCATCTGGATGGTGCACGAATTTGGGACGCCCACATCGCTACTGGAATCCCATTTCAGGAATACGGCAAATATTTCGACTCCATCTCAGTTTGCTTGTCTAAAGGGATTGGAGCTCCATTGGGATCTGTTTTGGTAGGAAATTCAAGTTACATCAGAAAGGCCAACCATTTCAAAAAACAAAATGGAGGTTGCATAAGACAATGCGGCTTACTTTGCAGAATGGCATCAGTTGCTGTTGATGAGAATTTCCCTAAAATGAAAATTGCACATACTATGGCAAAGGAAGTCGCTGATTATGCTGAAAGCATTGGTTTGATCCTGGATCTTCCATGTGAAACAAACTTTGTGTTCCTTCATCCCACCAAGAATTCGATTGACCCAACCATGATTGAGTCGGTTGGTAAAAAACATGGTGTCAAGCTGTTTGAATATCCCCGTATATCTTTCAGCTTCCAAACAAGCCGGATTGCAGTTGAAAATCTGAAACTAACGTTGAAGGAGCTAAAGGACTATGCAACTGCAAACCCATATAGTTCAGACAAGACAGTCAGCTTATACTAGAGTTTGTGTATCCTAAAAAAGACATGTATCGTAAAGTAAGAGCTACCCAAAAAGTATAAATGTATATGAATGTTTTTGTGTCCTATAAAACTTGTTGAACGGGGGAAAACCCTGAAATTTGGGACTTGCAAAAGGTTTCCTTGGTATATTTGTTTGATACTGCCTTCAAACAAGGCAAATGTTCCAGTCGTACTTGTTGATGATGATCTGCCACATCTCATAAGAGACTCCGTTTGGATTTAGCCTCCAAAACTCCTGTATCATCTCCCAGACTTGCTGTAAGTTCTTACTCCGACTCCCACTGTTTCGAGAAAGACGGAGGTAGAAAGTCTTCATTGTAACGCGATCCCTTCTTTCACATATATTGGCTCCCGCAATCAAAAGCGGGAATAACATCTGTGTGCTGAAGCGTGGATCGTCTATCAATCTGCGAAACTTATTGAATATGTGGAGCAAAAGTCGCTTGATGACATAGCTGACAGCAGGGAGTTCCCTGATCTTGAAGTTCATATACAGTAGCACCGAAAACTTTATCAACTCGAAATAATCGTTCAATTTTGAGTCCACCGGACCCACAAGATTACCTGGATAGCATATCTTGCAATTCATTATTCGTTGTTCCAACACATAAGTTTTCCCTCGTACCCATTCATGGTGGTCCAATCGCGTTTGCTCATAGTCAAGATAAATCTGAGTGTTGACGAATTTGAATTTGTCTTCCTCATCCTCTATGTCATCCAACACTGGCCCGATATGCTTGTAGTAGTATTGAAGAGTTTTGTGAACCTTTTCCGTGAACTGATCATACAAAGCGTTGGTTTCGCCAAGCACAATAAATAGATTTGCACAGCATGACACAGAAGAGTCAAAATATGAGTCTATGGATAGCGAGGAGGAAACGACTTTGGACTGGTCATTGTCACTATTGGTAATGAACCTCGTATATTCCTTCTTAGAGAACATCGGACTAAGCTTCCTTTCCGATGTCACTCTTATCATCTTGAAAATATCTGAATAAAAAAAGCAGTTGACAACCCAAACAAAAACTTTCTTGTTCCCTTCTTTCCGGAGAAGGCCACTGAACTCCTCTAGACCAATTTTTTTCAAGACGCTGTACAATCTCTCAAAACAGACTTTCCACAATGCTGCGTCGCCCGCTGTAGAAGCAATCATGGTATGGAATGTCAAGCAGACAATGTAGTCGATCAAAGTGTCTTCGTCCCACATTTGGAAAAGAGCGACTTGTGATTCCAATTCGTTGCACAATGCGAGCGATTCTTGGAAGAACTGCATCATACGCAAATCGTCAGATAGTGAGAGTATCCAGGAACTGAGGGCAATAAGGATTGGTCTGCTTTTGTAAACCAGTGGGCTCAACAAGTCGCAGCACTTGACAAAAGTTTCATTTACCCCGCCCCTAGCTCTCACTCTGTTGCTTTTACTGAAGTCTTCCACTATACTCAAAGCAATGTAGTCCAAATCCAACATCAACGGAGTTTCATTGAATTTGAAGGATTTGAATGAGGCTGGTATGTCCGGTATGGTACCGCCGATCTCTGCCGCTAAATCACAGCTTATTGAGTCCACTGTTGAAAAATCAAGATCAAGATCAGGGAACCAGGATATGTTTCGGGGGTTGGATGCACTTGTCAGAATTGTCTTCAGATCAGTGGAATTCACTTCCCCTACATCCAGGGGCACCCTTTTCGTCAGCCTCAACTCATGTGAGTTTTGTCTTATCCTCTCGTATACCTTTTTGTCGAAACTGTAGATACAATCCACGCCCCGCTTTAGACATGCCGAACATTTTGGCCTTTTTTCGTCACACCCCTTCTTGCGTCGCCGACATTCATTGCAACTGATAGTGGAGCGTTTCTCCTTGACACTGACAAAGCGCAGTTTTCCCATTCTTGCTAGTGTGTGTTGGTAGTTGTGACAGCCCTGTTATCCTCCTGCCCCCCAGTGCTGAGAAGATATGCAGCCTGTTTCGTTGAGATGAGAGAACAAATTGATCAGATAGTGCGGAAAAGATTTGACTTTAGGGAAGGAATTTTGAATGAACCACACTTCCCCGGATCTCCGCAATGCCTTTGCATCTGAAAGCTTTTGAGGTTCAGAGCCATAGGGGGGTGAACCGATCGTTCAAACCTGTTTGTCAGCGTCGTCTTAGTGCACGCAACAGCATACCCAACTGAGTAGCTGCTGATAGCACGGGAAAGATGCGAGTAGCTGATAACAACGCCCAAATTGCTGATATATTGTTTCCGAGAACGATAACTCACTTTTGTTTCCTCGTCAAATCTTTACTCGTCTACTTGTATATCCGTTTACTTTTACTACTTCACTGTCATTTTGAGCTCTCCTGTAGCAGTTCTGCCCTGTGCAAGACACCACTGCTATTTACGCTTCTCCATACCCTGGCGCCCTATAAAACCGAGCGCCTGCTGCTGTCGGAACTTCCTAATATGGTAAGACAGTTCTTATCAGCTGTCCTCCAAAATTTGCAGCTCCAGTGGGGTAGGACAACGAAAGTGACTTGCAATTATTGCAATTGCCGGACAAAGAGCAGGTGGAAAGGACCGCATGCTATGTAGTACATGTTAACCCACAGGTAACGGCCGACTGGCCGAAGACGAGGCCCATTGTCGCCCGAGACCCGCTGCCGTCTCTGCGTTCGGAGAAGACGGGGCGTGGAATGTCCACATGCAACGATCTCTCTTAACATTGTGGCCATTTCTCTTCCGTGCCGACAGAGCCTCATTTACCATCCGGCTGGCCTTGTGGCGGGCTCCTGGTGGTCTGGGACTGGATCGCCAGCGTGGGGGCCCTGCCCGGAGTCAGTTTTCCCCAGACCTCTTCCCGACTTCTCCCGACTTCTCCGGTATTTTTCTGACTTGGATCTCTGTTCCGAGTCCGTCCCTACGGGGCATGAATCGTCCCGTGTTTCCTCCGTCCTGTGTAGAGAAGAGGAGGGGAGAGAGGGGAAACGGCAAAGAAGAACCGTTGGTATTTATAAAGTAAGGCGTCGACTACACTGTTTGTGAGACCAGGAGGGAAACTGGTGTAGTGAAACGGTATTTCCAAACCCGCATTGGAAGAGAAGTCCGTCCAGATCATGTTCCTCTCTGTCACGCGTCACCACCTTCCGCTGGTATCCAGAAGACTACAATCGACAGCTCCGTTGCCAAAAGTTGACTACTTGGCAAAGTATCCCGGGTTGAAGCCATCCGAACTACTTCCGGACGGAACCCCGGACTATGTCAAGTTGATCTTGACCTCACGTGTATACGATGTGATAAACGAATCTCCGGTGACGTCTGCTCCGCTACTATCGCAGAAGACAAACGCAACGGTTTTCTTAAAACGTGAAGATCTGTTGCCGGTGTTCTCCTTCAAGTTGAGAGGCGCCTACAATATGATCTCCAACTTATCACCGGAGTTGCAAGCCAAGGGGGTTATTGCTTGTTCTGCCGGTAACCATGCGCAAGGTGTCGCATACTCCGCCAAGAAGTTGGGTGTCAATGCCACCATAGTCATGCCCGTCGGGAGCTCGTCCATCAAATTCCAAAGTGTATCCAGAATGGGGGCCAAAGTGCTTTTCTACGGAGACGACTTTGATGCAGCACGAACCGAATGCGAGCGTATTGCAGCAGAGTGTGGCTATACCAACGTGTCTGCATACGACCACCCGTTGGTCATTTCCGGTCAAGGATCGGTTGCATTGGAATTACTACGGCAAATCAAGTCAAACAAGCTAACAGCTATTTTTGTTGCCATTGGAGGTGGTGGGTTGATCTCCGGTATTGTTTCCTACATTAAGCGGTTGATACCACAGGTGAAGGTCATTGGTGTCGAGACGTACGATGCTGCATCGATGTACGAATCTTTGAAAAAGGGAGAGAGAGTCAACCTGGATTCCGTTGGGCTCTTTGCTGATGGTACAGCGATTAGATTGGTGGGAGAGGAAACTTTCCGTATTTGTAAAGAATTTGGTCTTGATGACATCATTCGTGTCTCTACAGATGAAATTGCTGCCGCTATCAAGGACGTGTTTGAAGACACCAGATCTGTCATTGAGCCTTCAGGGGCGCTCTCCGTCGCAGGCATGAAACGTTATATTCAGGATCATCCAGAAATCGATCACTCTGGTAACACATACGTCCCTGTTATATCAGGTGCCAATATGAACTTTGACCGTCTAAGGTTTGTTTCGGAACGTGCAGTTTTAGGCGAAGGTAGAGAAGTGTTCCTTGCAGTCAAAATTGCCAATGTACCAGGAGCTTTCAGAAAGCTGCAGCAAATCATTCATCCGAGAACGGTCACAGAATTCTCTTATCGTACAAACAACCCCGACTCCACTACTGATGCAGAATTCTCAGAGGTGTACACTTCTTTCTCTGTGTTGGACCGTGAAAAAGAGTTGAAAGAAGTGATGACAGCAATGAGAGAAGAAGGATTCCTCCCTTATGACCTCACTGATAACGAAATAGCAAAATCGCATGGGCGGTATCTAGTAGGAGGTAGAAACAAGACACCTGAAAGATTTATTCATTTTGAGTTCCCTGAACGCCCTGGCGCTTTGGACAAGTTTCTCAATTTGTTGAAGGCTGAATGGAATTTGACGCTATTCCATTATCGTAACCAAGGAGATGATATTGGCAAGGTCCTCACGGGTGTTCAGGTTCCAGAACATGAAAATGAGAGATTCCAGCGTTTTATGAAGGAATTGGGATACAAATATACCGACGAGACTGACAACGTGATTTTCAACATATTTTTGAAGGGGTGAAATCAATTTTTTTCTCCTCAAAACCGTTTTTTAGTAAACTACTCTTTGATTATAAATAGGATTTAGAAGTAAAACCACAAAATTTTCTTCTTTCCGAATATGTGTAGGCTACCTGTAACTCGAAAGATCACCAACTCAAATCTCCGCCGCGTCCTGTTTCCGGAAACATACCATTCCGACAAAAAAGAACCTTGCTCTTCAACTTTTCGGAAGCTCCCGAATTGGCAAACGATCAAGGGTAACCATCTCTCATAAATAAGACAGATATGCTCAACGGTAATGATTGCCAGACTGATTGATTTCTCAGTTTCAACACAGACGATCAAATAACGTAACAGTTGACTATCAAACAAAAAATGGCCAGACCAGGAACAATCATCGGCGCGTTAGCGTGTCAGAAAGATTCTTATCTGCGGACTTTCCAGACCACAGTACTGAACTGCACCCTATTAGAAGCCAATAAAGAAGGAAAGAAAAATAGGAAGGGAAAAGAAGCCACAGACAATTCAGCAACTACTGCTGTGATACCGTTATATGAAGTCGAGCTCGAAGACACTATATTGTTTCCGGAAGGAGGTGGACAGGCGGCTGATCAGGGGATACTGATACTCGATGGTGGAGATGATGATGCATCTAAAACTATAGTGAACGTTCTGGACGTGCAGAGAAAAAACTTACGTGCAATACATATAGTGGATAAGCCTGTTGCATCTAAAACAAAGGTCCAAATAGAACTCGATTGGAGAAGAAGACTGGATCACATGCAGCAGCATACAGGACAACATTTACTTTCTGCCGTTTTGGGAAAATACGATTTGCCTACTCTATCGTGCAAACTGGGAGAAGTCTCCAGCTACATTGAGATACCAAGGAAATTGACCGAAGAAGAGATGGAGAAAATTGCACAGGATGTCAACGATGAGATTTTAAACAACACCATTGTCAAAGTTGAGGTACCTGAAACCATTATCGACGAAGAATCATTGGACGCAAAGAAAGGTATTCTAAGAGTAGTGAAGATTGGTACAGTAGGTGAAAGCCCATGTTGTGGCACTCATCTCTCATCTGTTGGACAAGTCAAGGCTGTCTCCCTATTGGAACAGGTAAAGAATAAAAATGGCAGCTCACGTGTATATTTTGTCACAGGTGACAGAGTTTACAAGTATACAAAAGAACTATTCGACATGAGCAAAAGACTCATGAATCTGTTCAGTAGCAATTTTGAAGAGCTTGAAATAAAGGCTGGTCATTCTGTTGCAGAGGCTAAAAAAACCACTCAGAGAGAGAAAAAACTAATCAAGGAAATTGCTACGATTAAGGGTAATGAGACCATACAGCAAATTGAAGGGAACGAGGATAACAAGTTTCATTATTTTTACCGTGCCGAAAGTGAAACGGAATTTATCAATACTATTTTTGGGATTGTAAAGCCAACAGTGGATAAGAAGAATGATACGATTGCCTTACTTTCCGGTGATGGGACAATCATAATTTACGGAAAAGATGCTCAGTCTGTGATTGCTTCTCTGAAGTTACGGTTCAGTCAGTTTAAGGGTGGTATGGGAAAAACCGGAAAGTTTCAGGGAAAAACTGGTCCAATTACAGAATCCGATTTGAGTTCTCTACTTGAATATTTCGAAGAGTTACAAAAATCTGGTTGACTATAACAA
The DNA here is from genome assembly GCA_030556025.1 of Pichia sp. NRRL YB-4149. Taxonomy (NCBI): domain Eukaryota; kingdom Fungi; phylum Ascomycota; class Pichiomycetes; order Pichiales; family Pichiaceae; genus Pichia; species Pichia sp. NRRL YB-4149. The sequence continues at coordinate 183,408 of JANIWA010000012.1, read as the reverse complement.
TGATTAAGAAATTAGCCAAGTAATCGGTCAAACGATATTGTTTACACCTTACACAAAAAAATATGTGCAATTCAGGTTTCCAAGCACACTTAAAAGTCTAATTGATAAATATTGTTCTAAAATCTAGAACCTTCTGATCACATTCCAAAAAAAGTTCCAGACTTTCAGACTTTTTGTTATATTTTTATAGGGTTTCAGTGGTTTCAGAGTTCTAGGCTTTTTCAGTATTGCAAATCATTACTTGCTTTTGACAATAATCACATTCATTGTACCTAGATAATTCTTTAGTAATAAAGGAAAAAACTCGTTTGAGATTTTGTATAGAATAAAGATTGTCGTCGATGCAGCAAGGATATGCCTCTTCATATGTTATAGATACTCAACAATATTGCAAACGCTGGACATACCAATATAACCTGAATCACCAGATACAGTGTCCGAGCTAGAACATGTTTCATAAACCGCACAGCCTCAAAACCCCCTGGTAGATTATCAGCTTCGACAGAGAGTAAGGCTATATGAGAAGGGAAACAGTCCCAACGTTTATTGTCAGAGTGTTTCATATCACATTATTCTATTTCATTAGATAATTTTTTTTAAATTTTCAAGGAATTTTGGAGATCACTTGTAAGTCAAGTCTGGGTGCCTCACGCTACAGAAAGCAGCAAAGCCAATCCGACTGCCACAACGAAAATTAACGACCTATAATTTTTACCAGAATCTCTTCCAAAAAAATGCAGCTATAATTATTGCAAGCAATCAATTGTCAAAAAGTTACCAATGATAGTTTGCCATTACAATTACGAAGCTTTGTCGATACCTGCAATTGTAAATGTCTATGCATCAACGAAGATCTACGTTAGAAGAATTTTCTCCTGTCTCACTTTCATTTGAGTTTTCAGTGACCGTAAAAAGCTTGAAAAACTTTTTTTGGTCAGAGTAGAATATGTTGTAAACTTTGTTACACTAGTGTAAAGTCCTGCTTTAGATTTGTGTTTCATTGACGCCAATCCAACCTTCAAGCATAATGCACCTATTATAGTCGATGACGCAAGGTAGCTTTATTTGCGCTAAACTCCAAAAAAAACAGATGAACTAGCTTCAGTGACAATATCGAACCCTAGCCTTTTTTCTAATTCATTGTTCATTGGAACAAGTACCAAAGGATAACTTTTCCTTTAGTAGTGCAAAAAGTGCAATTGGGACTGATAATCCCGGGTAAGACAAGATAAAAGTTTTCTTCAAGCAATTGGTAAATTACAAGGAGTCCAGTCCGATGTTTGTCGCAAAGGTTGCCCGGCTCCAAAGATGGATAGATTTTTAACACTCGAGATCTTTTTCATAGACGGCAAAATTGTGAAAACGTAGCAGCTGATTTTCAATAATTATTTTTCAATGATTCTTTTGCACTTGAACGAATACTCAACGGGTAGTCTCTCAATAATACCCAAATGGCTATACAATTTCTAAATGTTTAGGTTTAGTTTTTTCCGTTAGACTTGTGTCATGTTGTGATAGCTCTAATTCTTCCCAGAACTGCTGAGGAAAGGACGCAAAATTTTGTCACACCCCATATACCAGGCACTACCTAGACTTTTACATTGCTTCTTTTGGTGCTGCATATACAAGACTAAGGTTGCAACATCAAAGATCTTCGTTTTTTAACTGTACTGATCTCAAAAGATCTTCCTTCACCACAATCAAGAGGATGCCAGTTGAAGCTTTAATGCGCGAGTAGAAAGAGGACAATGTTTCATGTTTCCTATCTGAAACATGTAAGGCACGTCGTGAGTAGCTTGTAAGGAGGAATATTCTGTGATGATTCTGATACACTTGCTCGATGCATACACTAATTCTGCATCGAACAAGTGTAGAATTGCGACAGGAAGTAGTTCAACAGTTGCGGCACCTTGTTAATTTTGTAAGTTAGACTCTAAGTAATATTTGTTTAGTTTGCAACAACTGACCACGAATATTTCAAAAAATAAAGCTAAATGCACCTTGCAACGTGTGTAACCCCATTCGCTAAAACAAACAATCATTTTTGCAAAATTTTACTAGAAGGAACTCTCTAGAATTCAGTTCTTCTGAAACTCTATAGATATCTATTGCAATTATCGATTTCGTGGCAAAAGATGCCTTTGTCTTTAATTGAAATATATATCAATTTCATTTGGGGATTCCAAAATTTATACAGAGTTCAAAATCTAAGCAAAGAGTACAAACTGTAGAAGATTGACCTATCAAGCTACCAGTCATACCGGGGTTTTAGGTCTGAGTTGTTCGATCTCATCGTTGTATGGGATTTTTGCGCCAATAGCTTCGATATCCTTTTTGTACCTTTCTGGATCGAAATTATCCAGGATGATGTCCGGAGAAACTATAACCCAGCCTGGTCTCACCTTGACATGCTTCTTCAACCCTGTAGACGTAGGTATAATATGCAATCTTCTGGTGGAAGACGAAAAATTCTCCACAACCTTGTAGATCTGGGCAGGTACTGCAGAATTGCCGGTAGAAGAGTTTTCCAGCGACAAATCTGTGTTGACATTGCAGTGGATAATGTCCTTATCTGTTGAACGGCGTACTGTACCTGTTATGCACATCCAGCAATGCCATTGCACCTCCTCTAGTATTTGTTCTTCAGGAATTGACCACTCCTTTGGATAATAGACCGAGTTTTTATCCACTGGAATGAACACCAACTCCTCAGATCTCCTGAACCTTTTAGCCCAAGTACGTGAATCATTGAGTAGTGTTGATAGCTCCGAGATCTTCTTTGTCGAAGCCCAAATAAAGAGAAAACCAGGCTTTGAGCATAATTTATCGATTGGTAGTTTTGTAAGTAGCGGATAAATCAGCTGATTTTCTGTCAAAGCACCGATCATGATGACATCAAATTGCAAATCATAGTCGTATACCCAGGAGTTCAATATTTTTGCCAGATTTTCCGTCTCGATTCTTGCGCCATAAGGTCTTGTAGAGTATTTCTCAACTTGCTGTTCCTTGAGCTTATACAATCTTTGTAATTTGGGGTATCCCTCTACCTGCTGCTTAGAGTTTCTGATATATTTAAATGGGAGCGTTCCTGAGTGAATGTAATTGTTGGAATAATCGTTCTTGTAACAATTTTGCTTGACATTTGAGTTGGAATACGATGAGTTCAGGTTTTTACCATTGGATGAGTTCCTTTGGTTTGATGAGTTAATCTGTGTGATTTTGCCAAAATTTGAGCCGAACGTTTGCCTCTTTGCAGAGGTAGTGGTTATCGTAAAAGGCGACACGGAATCGGTCAGAGATATCGATGGGAAGAAGTGGTAGGCGTATTTTGCAGAGAGGGAGATTGTAGAATTGTTTTTATTTTGGCCCTGCTGAGCCAATGGAGAAGCGCCGCACGAATTTTGTACGTGCTTTCTCAATCGGAGCGGAGAGAATACCGGACTGGTGACATACAGAGTGCTCTGGACGCCGTGCTGCCGAAAATCCTGTCTCTGGTTCAAGTGTAGTTGCAACTGGAGCCTGTCCTTCTTCCCCCAGACGAGCTTCTTCCTTTTAATGTCCTTCTCAAGGTTCTCCTTGCACAATAGCTGCTGCTGTTGTTGTTTCTGGCTCGACACCGGCAGGGTCGAACTCAACGACGTTTTCGTGGACTCGTTGGCAGAAACCTGCGTTTCCGACGACACAGAGCTCTGTGACATGCTTTTGCTGCTGGAACTGCTGTCTGATCTGGCCTCAAATTGTGAGAGGAAGAGGAGGAGGAGGTGGTGGTGGCCAAAACAAAAGAAGCGCAATACCTTTTATACCGGCCTCAAGCGATGAGCCTCATGCCGTTTCAGGTTCCGCCCTGCCTGTTTCAGAAGCGGTATCTGACACAATCGCTGAGCATTGCTTTTTCCCTTTTGGGTAGCGACGGCCGCGGGAACGATCTCCGTCGCCGGTGTCACGGGGACGGCGAAGAGCAACGAAACAAAGGCATGGGCGAAGACAGAGAGGAGAACAGAGGGGGCGGTAGGTGACATCAACTGTCATAAGACTAAACTGAGTGTGGGATAAAGAGGTGGCAAAAGACGGAGCTCGGTTTGACCCCGGATCAGTACCGCAAACTCCGGTTTTCTAGAACATGCTTCTCCACGATTTCTTTCACCATCTTGCAAGCTAGGAAGAGTACGGCATGGAAGGACAGCCATGGTTCGAACCGTGTGTTTATGGCATAGAGAAGTATCAATGTATAAGTCTCAGCCCATGTGCGCAGTTTTCAAAGGACTTGGAACTGGATACATCTCCGCCGTCGTCATCATCATTTCGACCGACGCAACGCAAGCATCGGAGAAATTGAATACGGGTCCATGTGGACGATACGATGCTCCTCACATCCCCAATCTAACTTGGCCTGCATCTAGGCCCAGAACGCCCCCAATTCAAGCCCGCAATCCAGGCCTAATAGTGTGCGTCTAGACCAGCCGAATGAATAGATGACTGTGTTCCTCGCATAGGGGGAAAGAGCATCTCATTACAACTGGAAGAGGTCTCCAACAATGCCACTCCTCCTTAGTTTGCAAAAGCACACAATGAGATGGTGATACAATAGTGACTTCGACGACACTGGGCCTGAACCGGCAATTTTGCTCATCCGACACCCGAGAAACGACGCCACAACTTCATATCGTACCGCTACATGCAACGCCTAGAATCCGTCTACGTCGTTTCTATTGGAAGATACGATCGGAAGAAGGGGATCAGAGACAACGCCTGCATCGTTTCGGCAAAGCAGAAAATATCAATTTGCAGGTCTTGCCTTTTTCGGAAGTCTTATAGCATAACGGCTAGTTTTCAGGAACAACGTCTTTCGGTGAACGCCCTACGCCGCCCGTTGCAGAGTGTCTAGACCAGATGGAAAAAGCAATCGAGGACCATGCCGTGGCGGAGGTGCATTTCACCTGTATGTGTATGTATGCATATGCTCCACCGACACGGTGTGGATTTGGGAACGCCCGGATTTTCTGCAAGGATATTTCTTTTTTTCAGGGGTGGGGAGCAGAAAAACAGGTGCAAGGCTTTGATTTGTTCAAGGGTAGATCAGATCAGACATGGAACGTGTAGGGACCGATACGTTTGGCGTCTCCATTCATTTTGTGTCGCCAGCCGTGGTCTCCGCAACCACTCTTATCCTCACCAAGTTGGTTATAAAAGCAGACCTCTGTCCCTCCTTGGAAGCGTGTAGTCTCTCAAATGCTCTCGGGTGAGGAACACGGACACTAGAACTCTGCACCTCCTTTCATTTCCCACTAACCCCTTACAGAACAGTCCTTCCTTTAATACAAATAACTTAGTCACTCTTTTCAATATGAACACGTCCAATCTTAAGTCACTCTTTTTAGCTCTCGCTTTACTTCCAACTATCCAGGCCGCACCGGTTGCTGATGTTCACGTCGTCTACAAGACCGTTACCGTCTTCGAGTCGGTTACTGCCGTGATCCCAACTGGTGTAACTTTTGACGGTCAACCAGAAGCAACATACTCTGCTTCTTCATACGGTCCTGCATACCCATCTTCTTCTGCAGTTTACTCTTACGACGATGATGACGAGGACAATGATGACGGGGACGATGATGACGAGGACGATGATTATTACAATTCTTACGACTACTCGTCTGCTTCCGCTTCTGCTACTGCTATCTCTTCTTCTGCTCCAGCAACCATAGCTAGCTCTGCTGCTACTTCATCAGCCACCAGCAGTTCCATCTTTGACTCTAGCTCAGTCAAAAACGGTATTGCTACCTTTTACAGTGTTGGTGCTGACAACTGTGGTACTTCTTCTACTGACAGCGATTACGTTTGTGCTATTTCCCAACAGATGTACAACACCGTTGTTTCCAGTGACTCTATTTCTGAGTACTGCGGCCACTTGATCAACATCACCTACAACGGTAAGACCATCCAGGTGAAGGTCGTCGACTCTTGTGAATCATGCGATGCTACCCATCTTGACTTGAGTCCTACTGCTTTCCAAGCTCTTGCTGACGAAGATCTTGGTGTTATTGACATCCAATGGCAGTGGGCTTCTTAGTCGGGCTTGTGTAAAAGATGTCTCTAAATGAACCAATTTTTCAAAACATTTTTATTACTTTCACTCTTTTTACCGGTTTTTCTTAACTTTATCTTATATCCCTCTATTTTATATCTCTTATCTATAAATTAATTTTGAATAAGGACGTCTCAAGAATACTCAAATCCTGGCTTGAATATCATTTTGACATACGTGGATATGAGTTCAAAATGCTTCATCAATATAAACAGTACGATAGCATGTATAGAGATAAATAGTGGGAGAAAGTTAGCACAACGATACCAATATTTCCCATCAAATTTTTAAAGTTCATGGTCTGAACCAAGCCAAGAATCTTGATGCTGGGCCTTGGATGCCTTCTTGGAGAGGAACGTATTCGACTCTGTGGTAAGAGTTTAAATTCTTCCTTAAAACAATCTGGTAACATGTGGCAGAACCTTGTCTAGAGATGATTGTAGAATAAGAAAGGAAGAATTCCCAGATTCTATACCACTTGATACCGTACTTATTGACAACCTTCTCTTTGTTAGAGATCCAGTTCTTGTACCACTTGTAGAGAGTGGAAGAATAGTGGACACCAATATTGTCGATAGAGACGGTTTCGAAACCTGTCGCTTCCAAGCTACCGACGACGAAGTCCAAAGGGGTAGAGGCATCTGCGCCTGGGAAAATGTATTTATTCATGAACAAACCCCAGATCAAATCTTCATATTGCCACGACTTTCTTAGACCTGCGTATTGCAGGAAGAAAAGACCATCGTCATCAAGCATGTCGTAGACTTGCTTGAGGAAAGAGGAGAAGTGTCTGACACCAACGTGTTCAGACATCTCCAAGCAGACAATCTTATCATATTTTTCATGTTTATCTTCTGTAGAGGAGACTGGGGTTGGAGCATCTCTGTAATCACAGCAGACAATTCTAGACTGCGTGGTTGGGATGTCGTACTTCTTCAGCATGTTGTTACCCCATTCAGTTTGGTTCTTACCTAACGTGACACCGGTGACTTGGGCGCCATATTGGGAAGAGGCAAAGGAGGCAAAAGTACCCCAACCGCAACCTAGATCCAAAACGTTTTCACCCTTCTTGAGACCAATTTTCTCACAAACAACCTTCAACTTGTTGTCTTGCAATTGTTCCAAAGGTTCTTCGACGTTGATATTGTGGATAATACCGGACGTGTAGATCATTCTTGGACCCAAAAACCATTCGTAGAAATCATCGCCCCTATCGTAGTGGTCTCTGACCTGTTCCTCGTCCTGCGATCTGGTGTGCATGATGACCTCTGGAACGAAACCGAACAAGAAGAACTTGAACAAGCCCAAGGTGAATCTGAACTGTGCCCAATCATGTCTGAATTCCATCACATCCAATGCGTCACCCTTGAAAGACACTTTGTTGGCAAAGTACAACTCGTGGAAAGTTTCCATTGGAATCTTGTTAAGGCCCTTGTACTTGGCAGCAAGCTCTTCGTCGTGGAAGTCCAAGTAGTACTCGACACCCTTGTTTGGGAATTTAGCCTTCTCGTTCAATCTTGGGGAGTAGGTGGAGAGGAGGGTCCACCATGCCATTAAGATTGGAATTGCCAAAACGGCGAAAAAGAAGATGAAGGTCTTGAAACCCAAGCCAATGGATCTGGTTAATTGGAATGGGATGAAGAGCATGATGGCGAGAAGAATCCAGTTGTTAAATTGCTTCGAGCCAGCACCATCGGCTGGCAATGGTGCATTTTTAATTGCCGGATAGTTGGTGGTTCTGAGGCCACAGTCGTATGTCTTGAGTGCCTCCATTGCAGACTATCTGATGACCACTAAGGAGACTCAAGAGGAGTGCAGGAAATGGGTGAATGAAGAAGAGGAAGCTGTTCTTCCTCTTCACTGAGAACGGCAGACACGACACGGCACGCCCAGGAGAGCCGAGGGGGTCTTTTTCGAGGACAGTCGAAAAACGGACGTGTCGACGATCGGCGGGAGGGTGATGAGGATGTAGGAGCAGAGGATGAGTGAAGGCTAGTACAGGAGAAGGCAATGACAGAACAGGCACTGAACAAGACTCTGGAGGTGGCAATCAATGCGACGGAGCTGGTGATTCCGGTGTTCACGAAGCTGGAGAACATCACGAACCAGTTCACGTATCTTGTGTTCGACAATCAGATCATCAACAGCACGATCGGCTCGTCGAACCTGGCACAGTTGATACTGCTCTCGATAGCTTTGTCGACGATTGTGCTAGGCAGCTATGCTTCTATTGAGCGGCCTACCAATGCGTTGCCGCCAAGCCAGGCCCATCCATTGTTTGACCAGACAGACAAGGACTGCGAGCCAACGCCTGCGGATGGACAAGTGAGCACATCGATGGCGTTGGCGTTGCCGGCCATTGCCGGTGCCGTGCTGGTGTCGATCTACTACTTTATCAAGCACTACGACAATGTAAAGATCTCTGATTTTTTGAACAAGTACATGATTGTGATGTCTTTTTCGTCTATGAGTTTTGTGCTCAGCTACCTCTACAATTCGATCTCGCGTAACATCTGCTACTCGAGGGGGTGGGACTCGATTACGGTGAACAAGAGGTACTCGCTGACGATTTCGAATGACACGGAGATCCATCCACTCGGATTTGAGAAGGAGTTGATGGAGCTTCCGGAGAACACAGAAAGGGAAAAGATCATCAAGGAGGAGACGCTGATCGAGGTGCGGTCCGACAAGAAGCGGAAGGACCAACTGTTCAACCTGTACTACACGTCGGGGAACATTTTCGGGTACTCGTTTGGCACGGTGTTCTGTATTCTCTTTGCGTACTTCGACGGGAGCCGGAACTGGATTCTGAACAACATCCTTGGGTTTTCCATTGTGGTGATGGGTATCAGTCGGACGAAGATCCCGAGTTTTAAGGTTGCGACGCTGTTTCTCGCGTTGTTCTTCTTCTACGACATCTACTTTGTCTTCGGCACGGACGTGATGCTTTCTGTGGCGACGAAGGTGGATATCCCGGCGAAGCTATTGGTGCCAAATGTGGTGTCGAAAGAGGAGAGGAAGATCCTCACGTCGATGCTTGGACTCGGCGACCTGGCCCTCCCGGGGGCTTTTGTGGCGCTCTGTCTGCGCTTCGACTTGTACAGCTTCCACGAGCGGTATTCCGGGACGGAGTTCCACCACTTGCAAGGGTTCCCCAAGCCGTACTTCTTTGCTGCGCTAGCCGGATACACGGCGGCGTTGCTGGTGACGTTCAAGGTTGTGCAGATATTCAAGGTGGGCCAGCCGGCGTTGTTGTACCTGTGTCCGGGGGTGACGTGCGCCGTGTATGCCACGGCACTGTACCGGGGGGAGCTCGGGAGGGTGTGGGGGTACGACGAGATGCCTGCGGAGGGGACGGCGGAGGACGTTCCCGGCGAGGAGTTGGACATCATCTGCTCGAAGGAAACGCTGTTCCTCTCGGGGGAGATTGGCGAGGAAGACGTGGATGACGAGGAGGACGCAGACTACGTTGCATCCGAGGCGGATGATGAGTCCGACGACGAGGAGTAGTAAAGAGAGAGACGGCAACATGAAAAAACAGGCCGCGAGAAACACGCGGGTGGAAAAAGATCAAGAAAAAAAAAAGATTCACCTCTGAAATATTTTTTTTCCTGCCGTCCTGCCAGCAGAAGGAGTTGGAGAGAGGGTGTAGATAGATACATAGATAGATAAGTCCAGCAACAGAGACAGAGACAGAGACAGAGACAGACCAGCAATGAAGCTCGACACAACGTACATGAGATACCTGACGCCGGACGACTGGCGGGTGCTGCAGGCTGTGGAGAAGGGCTCGTACAACCACGAGGTGGTTCCGACAAAGCTGATCGGCCAGCTGGCCCACCTCAAAAGCGGCGTCGGCAACACGGGCAAGGCGATCGCAGACCTCGCCAAGATCAACCTCATCTCGCGGCTGCGCAACGCCAGCTACGACGGGTACCGGCTCACGTACAACGGGTTCGACTACGTGGCCTTGAAGACGCTGCACACCCACGGCCAGATCGACGAACTCGAACACACGATCGGCGTCGGCAAGGAGTCGGACATCTACAGCTGCCGCACCAAGGACGGCCACCAGCGGGTCTTGAAGATCCACCGGCTCGGCCGTGTCAGCTTCCGCACAGTGCGCAACAAGCGGGACTACCTCCAACTGGGCAAGGGCGGCTCCTGGATGTACCTGTCCAAGCTTGCCGCCCAACGCGAGTACGACTTCATGACCGCCCTGCACGCTGCCGGCTTCGACGTGCCTGTTCCCTACGACTGCTCGAGACACCTCGTGCTCATGGAGCGCATCTGCGGCTTCCCCATGCGCCAGCTCTACCACCACCACGACCACAAGCGCCTCTACAGCGAGCTCATGCGCTTTGCCGTGGCGCTGGCAAGACAGGGACTCATCCATTGCGACTACAACGAGTACAACATCATGATTCTCGACAAGGACGAGGAGGAGGCCCAGGGGAACCCCCGCGACAGCGGTTTTGTTGTCATCGACTTTCCGCAGTGCATCAGCATCGAACACCCCGATGCGGAGTTCTACTTCCGCCGGGACGTCGAGTGCGTGCGCCGCTTTTTCCGGCGGCGTTTCGGCTACCGCCCGACAGCGGCCGACGCGACGCTGCTGGACACGGACGGGTACGGTGCCGGGTTCCGGTACGGGTGGCCTGTGTTTGCCCGGGACGTTGTGCGGGAGGGCGACTTGGACGTGCGGGTGCGGGCGTCCGGGTACCGGCGGCGGCTTGGCGAGGAGGATGTGGAGCTGCAGCAGGCTGTCGGGAGTCTCAACCGAGGGGAGGAGGGCGACGAAGAGGAGGAGGGCAGCGGGAGTGGGAGTGGGAGTGACAGTGGGAGTGACAGCGACGACGACGACGACGACGGCGACGACGAGAACGAGAACGAGCGCATCATCGAGGCGCTCAGCACAGGCGTCGGCGAGCTGCGCATGGACGCGCTGGGCAACTACGTGCTCGAAGAGTAGTATAGGAGTGTAATGGACAAAGACTGCATCGAGCGGACCCGCCGGACTCCGTGACGGGCGTAGCGGAGTTAGCGCGCGCAGGGGGTGCGCGCTCTGCGTCCGGGGCCGTGGGGAAACCCCCTGGCGGCGCACCCGGCCAATCAGCGTGCGCCGCTGCGCCGGCGGGGGGCGACACCCCCCGCCGGCTCGGGGTGCCATGCGCACACCCCGCACACACCCCCGTGCACCCCCTGCTGCTGACCTATCGAGCCGTTGCCGCTGCCGCTGCCGGGCTCTGCTTCTGCCTCTGCCTGCAGCAGACCCATCACCACACTATGCCGGGCAGCGGGCGGGTATAAATATACGGGCAGTCCTCTCTTCCCGCAATTGCAGAGGCTGTTTTCCCCGTTCCACCACTTGCTCTCTGCCTCGTTTCCCCATTTGCTCCTCTTGCGGTCCTTCTCCGCCCCTCTTCTCCTTTTGTAAGAATAGATTCTCTATAGCCAATACCCCTCCTCTTCTCTCCTAACGATGTTCGCCGCCACCGCCTTCAAGAAACAGGCCCTCAGAGCAGCCAGATTCCAGTCCACCTTCACCATCCCAAAGACACAGAAGGGTGTCATCTTCGAGACCCACGGCGGGCCCCTCGAATACAAAGACTTGCCTGTTCCTACGCCTAAGCCAACAGAGATCCTCATCAACGTCAAGTACTCCGGTGTCTGCCACACAGACTTGCACGCCTGGAAGGGTGACTGGCCGCTAGCAGCCAAGTTGCCCCTTGTCGGAGGCCACGAGGGTGCCGGTGTCGTCGTCGCCAAGGGCTCTGCCGTCACGAACTTCGAGATCGGTGACCTCGCCGGTATCAAGTGGCTTAACGGCTCGTGCATGTCCTGTGAGTTCTGCGAGCAGGGTGACGAGTCCAACTGTGAGCAGGCAGACTTGTCCGGTTACACCCACGATGGTTCCTTCCAGGAATACGCCACCGCCGATGCCATCCAGGCCGCCAAGATTCCTCCAGGAACCGACCTCGCCGAGGTCGCACCTATCTTGTGTGCCGGTGTCACCGTCTACAAGGCCTTGAAGACCGCCGACCTGAGAGCAGGCCAATGGGTCGCCATCTCCGGCGCGGCCGGTGGCTTGGGCTCCCTTGCCGTCCAGTACGCCAAGGCCATGGGCTTGAGAGTGCTCGGTATCGACGGCGGTGACGCCAAGAAGGGCCTCTTTGAGCAGATGGGTGGTGACGTCTTCATCGACTTCACCAAGTACCCAAGAGACGACCCAGCAAAGATGATCGCCGACATCAAGGCAGCCACCAACGGCCTTGGTCCGCACGGTGTCATCAACGTCTCCGTCTCCGAGGCAGCCATCTCCCAGTCCTGCGAGTACGTCAGATCCACCGGTAAGGTTGTCCTCGTCGGCCTCCCTGCCGGCGCCGTCTGCAAGTCCGAGGTCTTCCAGCACGTCGTCAAGTCGCTCCAGATCAAGGGCTCCTACGTCGGTAACAGAGCCGACACCAGAGAGGCCCTCGACTTCTTCGCCGACGGCAAGGTCAGATCGCCAATCAAGGTTGTCGGCTTGTCCAAGTTGCCGGAGATCTACTCCTTGATGGAGCAGGGCAAGATCTTGGGCAGATACGTCGTCGACACCTCCAAATGAGCGGCGGCCACCACTCTTTCCATCCTTCCTTTAACGACCTTCCTATTCTATTTATTGACCTATTTATTATTTACTCCCGTCTGCAGACAGCCCCCTACCTACTCCGACCGGCCCCGGCCTGCCCGCTAAACTGTCAGCAGCACCCTCGCCCTCGCCCTCGCCTTCGCCCGGCCTCGCCTTACTGGCCAGTCCGTTTTTCCCGACAGAGGCTCATCGTAACTCTATCAACACGCCTTCTTCTCCTCCTCTTCTTCTCTTTCTCCCTCCTTTGGCCACACAATGACCACCTGTTGGGACCAGCACAGGTTCTCCTTCTCGCCCCGGGCCCGCGGGTGTTACCTCGTCACCGACGAGGTCGTCCGCAACCTCCCGGCGCTCGGCGACTACACCATAGGCACTGTCCACCTCTTCCTGCAGCACACCTCCGCCGCCATCTCTCTCAACGAGAACTGCGACCCGGACGTGCGCACAGACATGACCACCGCCCTCGACAACGTCGTCCCGGATGACGATGGCGGGGTCTTTGTCCACACCGACGAGGGCCCGGACGACATGTCCGGCCACGCCAAGTCCTCCCTCGTGGGCGTCTCGCTCACAATCCCGATCGCCAACGGCCGTCTCGCCCTCGGAACGTGGCAGGGCATCTACCTGCTCGAGTTCCGCAACTACCGACACACGAGACACTGTCTGGCGACGATCCAGGGCCTTAAACGCAGCTGAACAGAAGTGCTCCAATGCCTGGCCGTCAACAAGGCCCATTTCTGTCCAGTGAGGAAAAACGAAACGGGCTGACGTTTTTTTTTTCCACGGCTTGCTCTTTTCTCTCCGTGTCCGTGACCTCTTCCTCTTCTTCTTTTTCTTCTTTGTCTTGGTAGGCTCCCAACGCCACCGCCGCCACCACCACTACGCTGCTTGCCGGAATACCCCACCACGTGTCGTCTTTGTCGACGTGTATAGCAAGAACCCCCTCCGCCAAGGCCCTCTCGTCCCTCTCCCGTAGTCCCCCAATGACGCAGGTCAATAGCAACACTAAGGTCAACATACAGATGCCGCAGCAGATGCTGTACAACACAGGCGAGTCCGTGGTCAAGAAGCCCAGCGGTCTCGTCAGGGTCCGCAAGGGTCAATCCCAAGAGGAGTTCCTCTCGCAGAGAGACGCCTTCTGGAACACAGGTCCGCTTGTGCAGAACCACACCTTTGTTACCCAGTACGTGGAGGACCTCTTCGAGCATGAGATCGACCGCACAGACTTCTCCCTAACGCAGCAGTCCAAGAACGACAGAGAGACGATCATGTACGGTCTCGAAAGATTGTACTTTCAGCGACAGTACGAGCAGTGTCTCCGGGACATCACCAAGATCAGAGATAATGTCCGTCTGCACGAGCCGGACCTCGATCTCCAAGCAAAGAAGAACAGAAACATCAAGCGCATCCTCTCCGAGCTTGACAACATGGCCGCCATGTGTGTCCAGAAGCTGCATCTGCGCAATCAGGACAAACTGGCCAGCATATGACACCCGACGTCGTTGTCATTAAACCTTTATAGACGTCCCTTCCTCTTTTACTAAATATATATCCTAACCTCTACCGCTCCTACATTCCGTTTTCGAAGCACGCTTTCGTCTTCTTCCTCCTCTTCCTCCTCCTCCTCCTCCGCCTCCTCCGCCTCCTCCGCCTCCTCATTCTTGATAAACTCGTCTAGCACCCCAACGCTCTTGGTGAAGATGTCCACCGTGCACTTCTCCTCGTACTTGAAATGCAGCCCAAGATTCACCATCTTGTCGATGCACTTGCCCATGCCTCTCACGGTGATGAACTGGCACTTCCGGCTCACGTTTCCCTTCCGTACCATCTCACCACGCTTGTTCGGTATCTCTTCGAACTTGGTCAGCATCTTCTCGATTCGCTTCACCGCAGACATGAACGGCGTGCTGGATTTCACGTACATCGTCGTGTCCAGCTCTGTGTGCACGTACGGCCTCAGCGGGGCGTGTTTGACAAGCTTTTTCGTCCTGTATTTCGGTATCTGGCACTCTTTCCCCATGTTGCTCCAGCTAGGTTCGGTTTTGCTGTATAGTGACTCTCTTAGCCCCTACATCCCCTTCTCTTTCTTATCCAAGACACGACTAATCAGGGAAGAAAAAAATATAGACATGTTGAAGTTTGGCCAGCTCGGCTCGGCCTTACATAATCCGCAGCTTCTTTTCCACCTCTTGTTTGTAAATGGTCTGGACAACAGGTGTGATGTGCCCCTGCTCTCCTGAAAAAGCTAAGCATATCAAACACAAAATGGGCGACTGGCTTGACATATACAGGAACGAAAACGACCTGGTGCAGAAACACCTCGCAAACAAGACCCTCAAACTCAAACAGCCACAGGGGTACACAGACTCGGCCTTCAGCGACATCGACAACGGGAGCTATCTTCCGATAAGCACAGAAGGAGCCAGCAAGAACAAGGTAAAGAACCATAACAAGATACAGAACCATGAGCTCAAGGAGTTCAAAAAGAAGAAGATGTGGGAACTCGCAACTTCCCCGGCAAAGTCGATCTTCATGAACATCGGTATGTCGTACATGTCACCTAACGATATCCAGGTCATTCCAATCATGATGCTTTTCATGCTCTTCATCAACACGTTCAAGGAGATGTTCACAGTTAACGTGAAGTTCCAACAGCTTGACGCCAACATTGAATCCGACATAGACTCTTACGACGTCAACATCATGAAACTTGTGTATATACTCTCCTGTAGCGGAAACCTTCTCGTGGGATTGTGGAAATTGAACTCAATGGGTTTGATTCCAAACAAATCCAGCGACTGGTTGGGATGGGAACATCCTCTCAAGAGTGCAGAGGTGTTCATATAATAAGTCAAAGAAAAACTGGTTGTCGTCAAGGTATATAAACAAATCTACATAATAGTATAAATATATGGGGAGTTGACTCTCCATTTTCAAGATTTTTTGAACTGAAAAGTTGCGGTTCTTTTCAGGCCGAATATCGATCTAGCATCGTCCTGGCTCGTCTCCATCGTTGACAGAACATCGTTATCTATCGGACTACCAGGTGTGCCGTCGTCTTCTTGCACCTCCACGGGTAGCTTATTCATCAATGTGACAGCCTCCTCAGGTTCGATTTTGTTATATTTGCGCAACCTGATGTCGTCATGCTTGTAGTTGTCTAGGTTCCCCTCAGTGAGTAGTTCTAGAATTTGCTTCAATTTTGTAAACATATTCTTCAGCGGCTCCAGTGTTGGATCGTCGGCATTCAAACTAGAGTCGTAGAACTTGACAATTGAGGACTCAACATAATTGATGTCTAGTTGGAAATTCTTGATCGAGCATTCAGTCAAACCATCCGACTCAAAAATTGAGTCGTTCAAAAATTTAGCAATCTTGTCCAGAATCTTCAAAAGTAATAGCGACTTGATGGATTCAGGAAGGTGGGAGAAATTGAGTTTGAAGGAATCTTGTAAAAATTCAATCAAATCTATCAGGCTTGTATTAGGAACGTCTCTGAGTTCGTCCGAGTCCCAGTTGAAGTCGACCATATCGAACAAGGAATGGACCTTGATGTCAATCATGTTGAACATACTCTCAATTGCCAAACGCCTCGTCTTCTTGAACTCGTCTATTGAGTTCAATTTGATCAAGTTTGAAAAATTTCTCGATCTCATGATGTTTTCGTTGTTGGAGTAGTTCAAATATTTTTCAATCTCGTATATAGAGCTTGAGTAGAAGTCCAAGTTGATCAAGTTTTGCGAAACAACTTCTTTATAAGTTGAATGGATTTTATCATCTAAATCCTTTAATATGATATCGATCAAAATCTCGTCAATGGATCTAGAGATAGTAGATATTATCACGTTGTTGTCATTGTTGTAATATTTGGAAATGAAAGTATAGACCTCGTCGATGAAATCTTTTATCAATTTGCAAGTATCAAGATATATTGAAGAAAACGGAACGTTCATTGGGAACTTTGGATTCTGAACATGGAAAATGTAGAACACATCATTCGAAACTTGATTAAACTCTTTCAAAGAATTGATAACCAGCGGTTGAGAATTGTCATCGAGAGAAATTTTAAGATAATTACTTTTGAAGTTTTCAACTAATCTTTTTGTTGAAACTTTGAATATTTTCAACAGAAGTTTATAAATGGATTCACAATTGAAGTTGTAACTTGTGAGAATCTGGTAAAACAATCCGAGGATGTCATTCAACTCCATCAAATCACTCAAATCGGAATCGTGGTAGTCGATGTGGTCCGAAAGGACAGGCAAAATCTTGCCCAGAATTAAGTTGAATGTGCTGGTAACCTCTTTGAAAGATCTCAATTGGAAATTCGTTTTTTCGTTCACTATCTTATCGATGATGGAAAAAGAGCAAACCGAAAAAAGGTTGATTCTCAAGGATTCGTTACTCGAGAAGACGTTCAGCTTGTTGATGGAATCCTTAATCGGTATGAACAAATGGTCTATTCTCCTCACCATGTCGTTTGCCATGTACTCCTTCAGCTGCTCAATTTGGTTCAGCTCGTGAAACACCAGTATCGAATGCAACAAGGGCTGCAGGTCAACATGAACTTGTTTGAGCGGACTGAATGACTTGTACTTGTTTGGACGGAACGACAACTCTACGGGGGAATTGACTTTGTAGTTAATCAATTGTATGTTCTGAGATTGTTGTTGGAACCACTGTTCGTTTATGGCGTTGAAGTTGTCGAATAAAAGTTCGCCAACCTCGGAGAGATTTTTCTCGATACTCAAGTTCAACCATCTGTTCAGCTGGTTGAAAGTTTCATCGATGATCAGCAGCTTGAAAGATGGGATTGCGTCGAAGAATTTATTAATGAAGTCAAACCCTTCGCCCTCTTTCAAGTAGTTGCTTGACAACGACTGCAATAGTATTAACGAGCGGTAGAAGTCCTCACTCTTGATGAGATCGAGTATCTTGCTCGTCAAGTTGAGCGTCTCGAGACACGAATTGATCTTGTTGTTTGTCTCTTCTATCCTCTGCTTCGACTGTTTGAGGTTATAAACCTTCTTGCGCTCCTCCAAGAGCAACTTGCCTGTCTTGCTCAAGTTCTTGTTGATGACCAAGATCTGCTTGCTGATGCTGTCCGAGGTGTGGACGATCTTGTTGATGACCTTGACGGAGTTGGTGATGTCGTCAATCGAATGAAACGAGATCTCCTGCAAGTCTGCATCCTTCTGCGTAGTAATGGTCTCTAGTTTGTCCACGAGGTCGTCCAAGGAGTTCTTGCTCAGAAGCTCCGATTTGATGATGGGGATAAACTGGTCGATGTAATCCTGAGAGCTCAATGCATACTCGATCAGCATGTCGTCGTTGCTGGCATCTGTCTTTGTCGCACTGTCTTTTACTGGCATGTCTGAAATCCCTTGCAGATATCCAGGCCTTGACTACTCCCCTTGAGCAGCCTACACCTATTTCTGTCCATGCAAAACATACTCTCCAGTCTTCTTTGCGACGCCTATCGTGTACGCTCGGCCCGATTTGGCACAGACGGTCGACACCGTTTTCACGAACCTCCACGTCTCCGGGCAGCTAGCACGAGACTTGCAGGGGGAGTATATATGCGGAGGATGAACAGTGCATACTAACAATTTTGTCCATCAAACCAGTATGAACCGTGTTTTGGTGTTCGGGCCGGCAAAGTATGATAAACTCGAGTTCGTGAGAAGGCTCTTCAAAATCGGCCAAATCAGCAAGGAACAGATCACCAGTGGAGATAGAGAGGGCAAACAGAGCGGTGTCGTCATCAGCGACCTCGAACTACAAACCAAATACTACAAGGCAACGGTTACCGTGTTTGTAGACGAGCCCGAGACGAATACTCCGGAGAAGTACATCGAGTGGCTCGAGGAGCTCGCTTCGGACGAGATGAAGGAGTTGCGGGACGAGGTACAGCTGCTCGTCGTGCTCTTTCCACCGTCGGATACAGACTATGAGGAGGCCACCTCAGCTCCACTCGATAGACTTAACGCCCTGCTTGACTCCGAGCATTGTGCCACACACACGGAAAGCCTGCAATGGGACGGAGAGATTCTTGCCGCCAGCACGGCGGATCCAAACCTCTTGGACGAGGCAAGGAATACGCTGGAGTGCGTCGTCTGGCGGGAAATTAACCTTTGGAACGGCGACAGGGAGCAGTCAACGACAGAGAACTGGTTGACGGCCACTAAAGAGGATGACGGCTCTGAGAAAGAGCTCCGACAGTTTGAGGAAGACCTGTCCCGCTTACGTAAGGCCAGGGCCCGCCGTTCTGGCATTGCCGACGGAGACGGAGAGGAAGGGCTTTCTGCTGAAGAGAGGCAGCTGGTGGAGACGGTGCTAGCCCGAGTGGTCGGGACGGGCAATAGCTGACAACATCAGTGACACGGAGAGAGAAACGGAGACGGATAATGATGCAGCGTGTGGGAAGAGCTGCGTACTCTGTGAATAGGAGCCTCGTGAACACAGTCAAATACTCGTTGCAGGAGCAGTTATATCTCCACCAGTTCAATGCAGAGCTGACGGCGGTATCGTTCTCAGAAGACTTCGAGAAGACACACATCGGCACAGTGCGGACGAGAGGCACGGAGGGGAAGTGTTTGAGGGACCTCGTGCTCTCGGTGGACAATTTCACGGAGAACAAGGGCTTCTTTCCTGTACTCCACAAGGCGTTTTTCGATAACGTCTACGACGACCAGACGTACATCTTCGACGCAATGAACTACCCGGAGTCATTCATGGCGATAGGTGACTACAAGGTGATACTCGACTACATGAACCAGAGGCCCGAGCTTGCTAACACGGTTGGGTTCGTACACGTCGACTCTGAGGGCATCATGGAAAGAGGCAGCTACCAGAAAAACGACATGTACACGCTCTGCAACATCGACGGCATAATAACCTTGTCGGAAAACATGAACGAACAGCTACAAAAATACCTATGAGTTTCCGAAAACTTCTCCTGTAAATAATAGACGCTATATACCAGCTATGTTCAATACCTATGTGTAAAACAAAGATGCGACGATGTTTTGTGTTCTTTCCCTGTCATGAAATTCCTAGTACTTTATGTAGTCCTCGAGCATGTTGAGAAGCAACGGACCCTTGTCGTTGTTCTCGATCGTGTCCGCATACGCCTCGAGGTTCTGATCGGTCCGTAAAATGACCAAGTCGAGCGATGAGATAAAGGGGAGGCGGTTCTGCTCGTTGATGGCCATGATTATCGCATGGATGATCTTGGTCTTGTTGTCGTCGTAGTACACGTGGAATTCTGGACAGTCACGCGGGTTCTCGTGCGAGAACAACACGGACACCTGGTCGATATAGTACTGGCAGTCCTCCTCCTTGAAAAGGTTTTTGAGCTGCGAGGCAAACTTTACGCATTTAAGGATGTCTTTCTTCTCCGAGATGAGCATACGGATCAGCTTCAACACCTTCAGCCTGAAGTTGATCTTTCTATATGTCGTGAAAAACCCTGGGTACTTCGCCTCCAACAGGCTCCGCACTTTGAGAAGCTCGTCCATCATCACGTACTTCTTAATCATCTTCTTCAAATGGCACAACTCCAAGAGCGTGTTCTCAGCGGTCTTGCCGGCTCCCGCCGTGGTGCCGTCGCCAACTTCATCCTTCCTCTTCAAAGCCATCAAGTCTTTCTCCATTTCCTTGACGGTATCCAAGTAACCGCCATATTTTAAAAAGCCAATGACTAGTTCATCCACATAGTGCGTCAGGTCGAGGTCGTTCTTGACAACCCTTTGATCGGGCAAGCTGAAAGGAGGGATCTTTGAAAACTTGATTTTGTCTACAAAATTGTATTTGTTCTTTTTCACATATGTTTCGATGTCAAACCTAAACCCTTTTTGCTTGTTCTCGGTGTCCCCTAAATTTATACTTACCTTACACCAAGATCCCAAACTGATACTGGGGACAAACCCTCTGACATTCTTGCGTCCTTCGAAGCTCTTATCCAAAAACTTCTCAATTGAGGGCATCTCGCATACGAGCAGCCCATTCTTGGTGATGAAAAATTTGTCCTGATACAGGTTGTAGCCCATACCGACAATATCACCCTTGCCAAACCGGCAAGTCGACTTCTCAATTCTCTTTTCGTTCCAAAGCGTGAAAATGCCGTTTTTCCCGTACCAACCAACAGCACGGTCATCTGTACCCCTTAAATCAATCATTGAGGACGACGTATATGCAATATTCTTTATCTCGTCCTTCACATAGCCGATCACAACATCACACTCTTCCTCTATGCCCTTAACAATGGTGATCTCGTAGTAGTATATGCATAGCAATGGGGAAACGTAAGAATCGAGCGGGATCGTAATGAAGTTATTCTTGTTGTTCCCACGGGGGTAGAGATTGAACATTGTGTTTTCAATGAGTTCCGTCCCAACGATCCTCTCGTCCTCGGAGACGTTGACCTTGATCTCCGTCTTAGGCATATCGATCCGGCTCGGCAGCGATAAGTCCTTCACGTTCAGTGAATGATTGATATCCCAATCGTTGTCCTCCTTCCTTGAATTCCAGTTGACATTCCCCTCCATGTAGTAGCTGCTCTCAGTGTTGCCATTATCCATTGTCCCGCTAATGGAGCTCAACTTGTGGCTCCCCGTTAACGCAGCGTCGCCCGAGTTGTACAGCTCTTCCTCGTGTGAGATGATGTTCATGTTCAACACCTTGTTCAGATAGTCCTCGTTTCGTACACTCCCATCTAAAAAATAACCCGGATACCTGCCAAGATAGCCCTGGCTGGCAAGATAGGAGATCTTTCTCCATCGCAAGGCATCTGGCAGCATATCCGGAGAGACGTTGGAAAGTTCATTTTCAATGTGGTTCGAAAGAAACTGGAATTGGATGTACCTCGGGATGCTCCGATCCTTATGCAGAGGCTGCTGCTCTAGAATAGTCATCTTTGCCGCCGTTTGTCGTCCCTGGCGACACCTTCACCAACAAGAGCCTTCTCCGTCCTGGCTGTTTGGCCGTCTTCTGCGACATCACCGCCTTTTATCTCGCACAGGCCCTGCGAAAACGACACCCGATGGAGTTGAGCAACGCAGAGGCATATCTTGATAACACTCCACATATGGCAGCGGAGTCTTCTTCTCCGGGGAGAGGAGTGTGGCTCTCCTATAACCACGGAGGGACAACGATGGGGATATCACTGGCCGACGGTGCAGGATCTATAAAGAGGACGACCCTGTCTCTGGACGACAGCCTCGAGACCCCGACTGCGAAGTTCAAAAGGCGAAAGGTATCCGAAAATAGCAGTGGCACTGCAGAAAACGATGAAAGCAGTGAAACCCCCTCATTCACGGATGACGAGTGGATCGAGAAGAACGTGATACCTCCCGAAGTGATTAACCGACTGAAGGACTTTTCCTTGTTCAGTGATGCTCCTAACGACTTTTTCATAGCCTTGGCAAAGGTACTTCGTTTAGTCCAATATAGCCCACAGGAGTACATTGTCAAGCATGGGGAGCCGGCTAAGTCGATGTACTGGATACTGCGTGGCACAGTTGGTGTTACTTCCACAGATGGAGAGTCTGTCTACGCAGAGCTAGCTGCAGGGTCCTTTTTCGGGGAGATTGGAATTTTGTTCAACTGCCCGAGGACGGCTACCGTTGTTGCAAGGACGAAAGTCCTCCTCGGAGTCTTAACGAAGGATTCTTTGACAAAGGTACTTTCGGACTATCCGCTTATAGAGCAGATCATACGAGACGAAGCTCAAGAGCGTTTATTGATGCAGGAAAAGAAGAAAAGCTTGCTCAAGATGTCTCTTCCCACCATCAGCAGGAAGGTATCGGTTTTCCGACAGGAGAGCAGACATTCCGCCTCACTATCCACTCAGCATTCACATGCCGTTACCGACATGATCAACATTTCCCAAGTCGCAAACGACCATGACCAAGTACCAGGGCCCTCGCTACCTCCGGTGTCTACCTTGTTCAATCTCGCCGAAAGTCATAGCGTCACCTCGGCGGGATCTTCTCTCCCTCCGATAGTGAAAAACGACTTGGATACATCAAAGTTTAGCAGCTTAGATATGGCTGATAAATATGAGGTCCAGAAAAGGAGAGCTACTCTCATGTCGATCGATAACATAGACAATTCCATATCCATACGTGACTTCATATACAGCTTGAAGCCTTTTGCTTCACTACCGAGGAATATCATACATGAGCTCGCTTTGGATGTTGAACTCTTGAGATATAGGCCAATGGAATACATATTCAAGAAAGGAGACTTTGGTAGGAATATCTACTTTATCGTCTACGGCGAAGTCGAGGTCATCGATGAGGAAAAGGTGCTAGCTAGGCTCATCTCGATGATGTATTTTGGAGCTTTAGCCTTTCTATCAACTTTCAATGGGAAACTTTTGAGGCCGAGATCGGCTGACGTTAGGACAATCTCAGATTGTGAGATCATGATGATCAAAGCCACCTCGTTGGATGCTATTTGCGAAAAATATCCAGTCATCTCAGAAGAATTCAGAAAAAACGTGGACGAAACACTCCGAATGCATGAATGTGCTCAGGCGCAGCAGAGACACGACATTTTCAAAGAATTCAGTTTTGGAAGTCAAACGCCAACAATACAGGCCGAAAATAGTGTAAAAGATCTAGATCTCAAATTACCAACCAGAGCTACCAAACCAAAAGAGGAGGTGAAGAGTCTAACAAATTCTGTTTCAATGTTCAAATCATTTTCTTTTGATGCAGCAAACTTACGTCGTGAAAGTTCAAAATCTGATCTATTGACAATGCCTCCGCTCAACCCTGTGGGTGGGTCAATTCAAAATTTTTCCAGCTTTCAAAAACGAAATTTCCAATATACACCTCTAGATTTTAGACGTCGGCTTTCTAGTATCAATCAGGGTAGGCGACGGTCTTCCGTGCTGAACATTGGCCCATTTCCAGACTCGATTTTTCTCAAAATATTTCAATTGCTAGATCTGAAAACATTAATGAGATGTTTGAGGGTTTGTATGAGATGGAAGCAGTTGATATATCTATCGAGCTCTTTGTTCAAGAGGTTAGATTTGACCCCGTTCTGTAAAGAAATTGATGATAACTCACTTGTCCAAATAACCAAACTCATTGGTTCGAGACCTCAATATATCGACATATCCAACTGTTACCATATTACCGACGAAGGGTTCAGTTTTATGATCAACGAGATTGGTACAAGGGGTAACATCAAGGAGTTAATCATGAGAAACAATTGGAATATTTCTGCAATGGCAATTATGGATCTGAGCGTAGCGTGCAAATCACTCACAAGATTGGATCTCAGCAATTGCAGGAAAGTTAAGGACGATGTAATGATGAAAGTGATTGGAACCAAATACGATTATGCGGTTGGTTGCCATTATTTACAGTATTTATCCTTGGGTTACTGCAAGTATTTGACTGATAGGACAATGAATCACATAATCAACAATACTGAGGATATGTTAGTAGGTTTGGACCTAACAAGATGTACAACAATAACGGACAATGGGTTCATGAACTTCAGTAATCATACATTTTACAGGCTGAAGAAACTCATTCTCAAAGACTGCACATTCCTCAGTGATCAGGTCATAGAGAGGGTATCGATTTCGTGCCCAAATTTGGAGACTCTAGACCTCACATTCTGCTGTATGTTGACCGACTACTCGTTGAAGTTATTAGGCTACGGATGTCAGAGACTAACTGACTTGAATTTGTCGTTCTGCGGTGCCGCTGTCAGCGATTATTCGTTGAATGACCTCAAATCGTTAATTCATCTCAAATATCTTTCCATCAAGGGGTGTGTCAGAGTAACCAGAGAAGGTGTCGATTTTATCCTGACCGAAATCAAGAAATTGAAAGAACTGAACATATTGCAATGTTCCAGGGTAAACGTTTTTCGGGGGGTTCAGGTGGAGCCTTTCGATAAGTCGAGCGGATGCAAATATAGCTGTTTAAAGATTAAACCACACGGTCGAATAGTCAAGGTCAGAGTTTAAGTTTTAGGTTCAGGTTTAGGTTCAGGTTTAGGTTCAGGTTTAGGTTCAGGTTTAGGTTCAGTTTTAGGTTCAGGTTTAGGTTCAGGTTTAGGTTCAGGTTCAGGTTTAGGTTTAGGTTTAGGTTTAGAAAAGTATGTAGTTCTTTTCGATTTTCTGCTTTTAGCTTGTAAGCTAATGTGGTGTTAAAATAACGGTTTTATGATAGTACGCTGCGGGGTAAGTACGGTGTTTACGTATGCAGCCGGCAAGTTCGATTTTTTTTGCTTTTTCCCGTCCTTTTCGACTGTAAACGAAGCATTCTTTCGGCAATCTCGATATAAGGGGACGGGATCAGCCGACACCAAAGAGTTTGATAGGAAGGGATAATTGAGTGCAACTGGCCTTCCAGAAAAAACACAGAGACTTCCTCCACGAAAAGATGAGCTCGGAAATAGAAAACGATGGTGGGGCTGTGTCTGTCGCCAGTGCAATGACAGAAACCGATGAGTCGAGAAATGCAGGAAAACCTGATTTAGCAAACAATGGAAAAGGCAATAGCAACAACGATGATTTGATGAATCATGCGGGGGATACCAAAGAAAAAGACACAGACGTCGTAAGTGAAGCACGTGGAGACAAGTCAGATGATTCAACCTCTGCTGCTGCCGAGAAATTGCGGAACAAAGATTCCGGAAGTTACCAAACTCAAAAGAAAGATGTTTTAACTCACAAGGAGACACAAACACAAGCAGAGACACAAGCAGACGAAGAAACCGGTGATACTTATGTTTCTGGCAACGTGGAGAAAGCAATTGAACTCTCCGACGAAGTGAACGGTTTTACCAACGAAAGATGTACCACTGTGTATCGTGATGAAAGTGATAACGAATATAACAATGACTCGGTGGTTTCCGATAAGCACTCCATATCAAGCTCTGACTCTAGGTCAAGGTTGGGTTCACATGTGAGGTCTCTGAGTCCTAATTCAATGGAAGCGTCAAGGCGCAGAATGATTGCGTGCAAAAGGTGTCATTCACTTAAGGTAAAATGCGTACCGATGGACCTTTCCGTTGGATACAGTACCTGTAAAAGATGCTTCAACAAAAAGGCTGTTTGTGAATACAATACAGTCAACAAAAAGAAGAAACCTATTCCCTTGACTAACTCGATGAAATTCAAACTCAAGGACGAACAGATAGAGAAGCTGAGAGAAGAGCTACAGAAAAAGGATCGCCTAATCAAATCATTAAGAGGATTCACCGATGAAGAGGAGGAAAAAATGGTTGGGGAGATCCCAATGCATAATCGGCTGGAGGCTTATGCAAAGGAAATTCGTGAGTTAGAATCTTTATCGCAAAGTTCGTCAAACAGCTCACAATACGTTTTTAACTCGGAAAGACGTGTACAGCTAGGTGAAAGTCAAATGTCGTCATTAGATATCATTGGCAATAATATTTTAACCTATCAACAGTGTACGAAATTGTTAAATCTTTTCTTGAACAAAATATACCCCAAGTTTCCTTTTATTGGCTTGCCTTCGAACCTCACTGTTGAGTACCTAAGAGAGAACGAGCCTTTACTTTTCACAATTATGGTCTATACAGGAACCATTGCAGATACTGAGCCTTCTGATGTTACAGTTGAATCACAGTTACAGCTCGAGTGCTTAATTGCCAAGACGATCGCCATACAAACATTGGTTGTGGGAAATAAAAACATTCATTTGTTGAGATGCACCATGTTGTACACAATATGGTACATCTCTCCGGAATTGTTCCACCATAGAAGATATCATTTGTTTTCGTCGTTATGTGTTTCAATGTCTCACGATTTGGGAGTCAGCGGAAGACCCTTTTTTTTTTATAACAAGGACGATGGTTTAGTTAAAAAGACATCTGTTATCAATGATGCTCAGAGCACCGATTTGAGGGCTTTGGTGTTGGTGGTTTATATTTCTTACATGTCTACATCACTATTTTTAAAAAGGGTTATTTTTTTACAGTGGACAGAGTACTTAGATCATAGTTGCTCAGTTCTGGAGGACTCAAACATCAGGTCTCATAAAATCATTGCTCTCTACGCTAGAATGAATCACTTGATGGAAATCATATATTACAAAGTCCACAAGTCATCAGAGCAAATAACCGTTTTGGAACTATCCAGCAATCGAAACAAGTTGCAACTGGCTGAATATTTGGAACAGTTGACTGTGTTGAAGAAAAATATCTCAGCCAATTTCCAGCAAAATTCCCCAGACTACCACTCGTTGATGGCATACTTGTATTCTGTTCAGGCGTATTTGTATGAGCCAGCCTTGCAGACTTTAATAAGTTCTAGGGAATATGTCACCCCGGAATACAAAAATGTTTTTTTCTTGACCTTGAGCCAAATCTGTGATTCGTGTTTGTTATCTTTGAAGCACTTTAACCAATTATCCATGGATGAAATGACCAGCAATCCGTTGTTCCACAAATACAGAATTCTTTATACTTCAGGTATGCTACTTAGGATCAGATACTTGAGTCTGACTATTCCTAAAAGCGGTAAGGCGAGCTTGTTCACGGAGGAGTGTATATCTACCATCAAAACTTTGACAACGAAATTGGAGGAAACTGCCAAAATGTATCCAAAAAACCACTCTCTCAAAAAGATCGGAAATGTTCTAGGTTTATTTATTCACACGTGTTTGTCTCAGTGGTACATTTCTTACAAGACTCTCTCCAAGGAAATCAAAAAACACACTCCGCTTTTTGTTGATCCACTTTTCGGATCAGACACACTTACTTCCGACGTGCAGCATGGAAGAAATGGGATATCCCACGGCATGGAAACTGGGGTAGGCAAAGTTACAGACGATGGCTTAGGCTACAATCCGAATGTGAACACCTCGATCATTCAGAATAATAGCAAGGTGAACGAAACGAGACACAGTGCCACTTTCAAACCGATGATATCTTCATTACTACAGCCTCATAGCGAGCTAATGCAAGACCGGGCTGCCACAGACCCTCCGTACAGATACGGTCTAAGTCCAAACACAGTCCCCATGGTACAGCAAGTTGGAGGAGGAGGCCAAGCAATGTACTCGGCTGCACCTTCGCCTCCCACGCCAGTGTTGCATGTAGCATCGAATCCGGGGAGTATGCCGGATATCAACCGCACAGAGAACTCAACCACGAAATTCCTGTCCGCACCTGCCTATAATATTAATACCAACAACAACAACGGCAACATCAATTTCAGCCCAAACCTCAATACGATGGGCAACCAGGGGAACATGGCAATGGGGCAGGCCCCTGGTTTGGACCAGCTGGCAGGCATTGCAATCGGTGACTACGCAAACGGAACAACCAATAATCTGTCTGGACGTCCCAGCATAGAAGGGGTGGAAAACAACTGGGAGTTCCAGTACATGGCGTTCAACGACGAGTTTTGGAGTGACTTGTTCTTCGGGAATGGAGATCCTGCCTCAAATTTCGCCATTGGAGCCAGCAATGCTCTTAGCATGGGCTCGACTCCTCCGAATTTGCCTGAGGACATCTGAAGGATGTTACGGTTCTATTTTAAGCTACTATTACCGGTAAAGTGCTGTATATTATGTAAATTAATTGATCTATACTTTCTATTCAGACAACAAATAGTTTCCTAATTGAGATGAGGCTCATGTTGGGCAAAAGTTGCGTCGCCCTTTTGCGTAGGGTATGTGACTCGCTTTCTCGGGCACCGTCTTGAAGCGGTGCGCGGTGTGCTTACCAGGCAGCTCAAAAACGCGGACACCCGCGCACCTCACACACATGTGCTCTTCGCTCGTGCTAACGGAGAGAGAGCCCCATCCCCCACGTTGGAACCGCAGGCGACGGCGAGGATGCGGTTGATGGTGGTGATTTTTTCGTTACTCTGAAGGGACGCAGAGTGACTCCCGTATACTGTACGTACCACGGGAAAGGCTTTGGAAACTTCGCTATCAAATCAACATCACCATCGAAGTATACAAAATGGTTGCTGTAAGTACCCTACAAGCAAGAGCAGTGAAGTCCACGGAGAAAAGAAAGGGAAAACGTGTCGAAGATCAGTTTTCAAGATTGAAGTGCAGAACGGCGGTTTCAATAGAGTTACTGGCTCAAACATAGGCGACTGATGAAAGTGTCTTACAAACTACAAAGAGAGAACAGTTTACTGTACGGAGATAGTTAAGCAATTGTTGTTTTACCCGGTACCTTGGAGAAGGGTCATATTTACTTACCAGTACACCAACATAGACAACACTCATGTGAAAGAAAAGAAAGAGACAAGAAGAAACCCATAGTCGAAGTATTAAACTAGCTTGAACCGAGATAAATATTCTAGACCAAATCTAATTACAAATGCAGATATTGGGATAGGCATTTTCTAGGAACAACAAAATACTTAAGTGAAAGACACATCTGAGACACGAACACGAATTTTTCTTTTCCTCAAAAATGACTTCCTCGTTGTATACCGATAGAGATTTGCTGATCAATCTGTTTTTTTGGACAGTTTGATTATCGGTCTTTTCAATATCTAAACGAAAACATGTTACTAACATCATTACATCATCACCCCTTTTTACCCTTTGTTTAAAACAGGAAGTTGCAGTCGCTAAGAAGACCAGAAAGACCGCTAGACCACAACAATTGAGATCTAGCTTGGTCCCAGGTACCGTCTTGATCTTGTTGGCAGGCAGATTCAGAGGTAAGAGAGTTGTCTACTTGAAGCACTTGGAAGACAACACCTTATTGGTTTCCGGCCCATTCAAGGTCAACGGTGTTCCATTGAGAAGAGTTAACGCAAGATACGTCATTGCAACCCAAACCAAGGTCGATGTTACTTCATTAGACTTGGCCAAGTTCGATGTCGCTTACTTCGCCAGAGAAAAGACCAACAAGAAGTCTAAGTCCGAAAAGGACTTCTTCGGTGAAAACGCTGCAAAGAAGGAAGTCAAGTCCGAAAGAGTCGAAGACCAAAAGGTTGTCGACAAGGCCTTAATTTCTGAAATCAAGAAGACCCCATTATTGAAGCAATACTTGGCTTCTTCCTTCTCCTTGAAATCCGGTGACAAGCCACACTCTATGGTTTTCTAAATAATGGTTATGATTTTTTACCCTTTATACAAATAAAAAAAATTAATACATTTAAAAATTTTAGATACGTTTTGGTTGCTTGTCAGTCGCCTTGTAGTTAAGCTCGCTGATATCTTCAGTTATCGTGATCTTCTTATCTATTCACAATAGTGATTGCATCACGTGTGCTTACGTAACGTTATTTCCTAAAAAAGAATTTTTTTTCCGTTTTCTCTTTTTTTTCCATTTACATTTGAAAAATTTTCTATCAAACCCGAAAAAAATTATATTGAATATAAATCTATCTCCACTTCCTTGGGCTATTACTTCAATTTCTTAATACTGGTTTAGTCCAATTTTCCAGTAAATACAAATACAGATAAAACATCCAAAATAGAATAATAACATGTCCGGATTATTACCTCTTGCATCTTACAACTTGGAATTGCCACCATTCTCTCCACAACCTTGTCAATCCGATGATTTCCCAATTACTGTGAGAATTACCTTGGCTTCGATCGATCCAGAGCCAGTTGACGACAAGAAAGAGCCTTCTACTTTAAGAATTTTAAAAAAGACTGCCATTTTTGCAGATGAAGCTAGCGATGACGATTCGAGCGACGATGAAGAATATGAAGAAGATGAATGTCCCGATAAATCTTGCGGTGATTGTGACAGCAAGGACAAGAAGAGCAAGAAGGAAGATGACGAAGAAGAAGAAGAAGATGATGATGATGATGAAGGAAACGATGATGACGATGATGATGATGACGATGAAGATGACGATGAAGACCTCGACGACGAAGGGGTTGAAGAGCACGTCATCTGTACTCTTTCACCTACCTCTCAATTCCAACAGACCTTGGACTTGACCATCTTACCAGATGAAGAAGTTTTCTTCGTTGTTACTGGTTCATACACTATTCACTTGACCGGTAACTATGTTGATCATCCAAACGACGAAGATGAAGATGATTACGTTTACGGTACCGACGAAGAGGACTATGATGACGATGATGAATATGACCTAACACCAGATGAGGACGAAATCATTGACGACGAACTGGAATACGATCTTGACGAATTGGACAACATTGAGGACGTTGAGGGTAAGATCGAAGAATTGGTCGAAGAAGATGAAAAGAAATCCAAGAAGAGGGAAGCTGAAGACTCTGAAGAACCAGAATCCAAGAAATCCAAGAAAGACAAGAAAGCCAAGAAGGAAAAGACAGTAAAGTTCAACAAGGACTTGGAACAAGGCCCAACAGGCCCAGCTGCAGAAAAGGAAACTCCAAAGGCCGCTAAGAAAGAACAAAAAGAACAAAAGAAGGAAACAAAGAAGGACGAAAAGAAGAAGCCAGCTGTCAAAACTTTACCAGGTGGTGTCATCATCGAAGACAAGACCATTGGTACTGGACCTGTCTGTAAGAGAGGACAAAAAGTCGGTGTTAGATACATTGGTAAGTTGAAGAACGGTAAAGTCTTTGACAAGAACACATCAGGTAAGCCATTCCACTTTGGATTAGGTAAAGGTGAAGTTATCAAGGGTTGGGATGTTGGTGTTGCCGGTATGGCCGTCGGCGGTGAAAGAAGAATTGTGATTCCAGCACCGATGGCATACGGTAGCAGTAAACTTCCTGGTATTCCAGCCAACTCCGAATTGACCTTCGATGTCAAGTTATTATCGATCAAATGACCTTGACGATGAATCAGTGTCACCTCTAAACATACAGTACTCTTCTAGGATCCCTGCACTTCAAACCGTGTAGCAGTATTTTTAATTTTATATAACGAGTCGAAAAAAGTCATTAGTAGCATATGCATGTGGGGGTACGTCGTGGCGATGCGAGGATGGAAATACGTATTAATATTACCGAATTGGGAATTATATTCTTGGATAGATTGGCTCTTTGTAACCTACTAGTTCTCTTCATGGTCCATGGAGTCCCTTTTCATAAAGAAATATTCAGATGGCTCAAGAATCTAAGATAATGAGCAGAAACCTAGTGCTGATTCTCCTCTATCAGGATTCAATTTTCAGTAGCTTTGGTATAAATCTAGAAATATTGATATATTTAGTAAACAAAACGATAAAACGTGTATCTGAACAATTGTCTATTCCAACACTATGCTGGCTTCCACATTCCATATGATTTCGTATCCTTTTTGATCAAAGATGTGTCATTCTTCCTGATACCTCGATCCACTATACTGAATATGAAATCTTTCGGGTAATCGTGCTTGTCGATCAAATGGAGTCGCCTCTTCTTGTGGTCTCTGAACATCCGATCGCAACCTTCCACGAAGCATCCAAAAACGTGATCGCCCTTTTGCAGCTTTATTCTTGTGAAGGGATCGTGGTTTTCCGTGATGTGTAGATCGAGCAGTCTTGATGTAGGGAAGTTTTTCTTGCATTCTATACATGTGTTTGTGTGGCTGGATAAGTAATGAGACTCGTACTGCCTCCAACTGCTGAATGTTTGAGGCTCCTGTGAACACAGTGGGGGTAAACTGCACGTTATCGATGAGTTTACTTTAGAATTTTGCTTGGTTTTGCGCTTTGCCTTGTCTTGTTCTTGTGGCGGGGATGAATCACCCACTTCTACATTCAGCACTTTTGCCTGCTTATTTTCTTCTGCCTGTGTCTCATCATCAGTCTCTCTCTGTCGTTTCAAAGACATTCTCTGGTTATTAGACTTCTCCTCTTTTCCCAATGCGGATCCAAGTGTAGGTGAGATACAGATTTGGGAAAGTATCAAAAAAAAAATATACAATCTCGCTGCAAGATAGATTCACATCTATTTTTCAGTCGAGATCGCTTCTCTCTCTGTGAGAATCTTCCCAAAACAAAGCCACGAGTAGCAAACACGCAATACAATGTCACAGAAGCGAGGAATCAGTGGCTTGCTCACCTCGTTGCCGGACTCGAAGAGACCGAAAACTGCGGAAGAAGCGGTAAGTGGGGTCTATCTCGACGAAGAGGAGAACAACGACTACGACAATAGTAAGGGCTACGTGCAAGGCCCACTGGACCCAGTCTTCGGCCAGCGGGGTGCCTTCCCCGTTACGATAGACATCAAGGGGGTCGAACTTCACCAGGAGCCCCGTGATGTGAACGAGTACCTTGCACAGGTGCGATTAGAAGCATTCATGAGTGGCAGCAGAAGGCCGAGAAACGACGACGAGGCAGTCGACGACGACGATAGTAGCAATGACTATGTCTACTACAGAGCGACAACCGACGCCCACACTGATGCCAACGACGACGACGACGACGACGACGACGACGAATCTGTGGTCCCAAAAGCCCGTGTCGAAGAGTACATGGACGAGTTCCGCCTGCGGCGAAAGGACTACGAGGACTACCGCATGAACCTCGACGAGCTTGACGCCATCGACCTCCCGCACTCGGCAAAGCAGTGGAAGAAGTTCATTTGGCAAGTTAGCTGCGAGAAAGCGTACGTCGCCCAGATCATCGAGGAGGATGAGCACATCAAGCTCCTCGTCTACTTCTGCAAGTGGCTCAGCCTTAACGTCGACCCCAACTTTCGAGAGTGGCTGTTCGGTGTCCTCGAGGCCGTCGAGGAGGTGCTTGCGCCATCGGAGATGAGCGTCGTACGCCAGCTGGGCAAGAAGGCTCTTCGGCAGCTGCAGACAGCGAAAGAGACCTCCGTAGCTAAGAACAAGCTGGCCATTGACACGTACGAGAGGCTTCTTGCCGTCATAGGTATATTCTACAAGCAACGGGATCTACTTTCTCAAAAAAGGGCAGTAGCGCCGATCGACCCGTGATCCATATTTCCACCCGTGCACCACACGGTTTGGGGGAGTTAAACCAGACAGTGGTTGCAACGAAAAGAAGCAGGCACTCACTAGAGAAGGCAGCAGCAGCAGCAGCGGTACTGCTCTGCGGACGGGACTTGAGGTGCTATGAAAGAGTAGGAGATTGCAGCAAGAAAAAAGCACAGTCTGCAAAATGGTATGTGACGGCATGTCTCGTGGCGGGCGGTGAGGACGCACGAATGGGCGGCACGGGACGCCTTCCCTGACCCCAGGAAAAACGAATACTAACTAACTGCTGCCTCTGCCTCTGCATTGGCGACCTGTCATTCCAGTCGGGAATCCAAAGCTTACTCAAAACAGAGAAGGATGCACAGGAGATTGTCTCCAAGGCCAGACAGTACCGTGCCCAGAAGTTGAAGGCAGCCAAGACCGACGCCCAGGCGGAGATCGAAGCGTACAAGGCCAAGAAGGCAGCGGAGTTGAAGAAGTTTGAGGACGAGTTTGCCGGGTCGAACCAGAAGCTCGAAGCCGACGCTGACACCGAGGTGCAGACCGAGTTGGAGAAGATCAAGAAGACCGCCGAGGAGAAGAAGACCGCTGTGGTGAAGTTGTTGGTGGACTCTGTGGCCACCCCAAAGCCGAGCTTGCACGTCAACGCCACCTCCGCTTAGGTGTCCAGCCTCTCTGCGGTGGTTTCCCTTCCTCCCCGTCTAGCTACATAGCTTTGTCTGTATACACAATAACCCCCCTCGTAAAAGTTCATCCCTTATCACGTGTGATAGCCGATCGCAGGACGCGGCCCCCAACAGAACCGCCGCACTGGTGCGTTCCACGGAGAACAGAAGAAGGAGGAGCCTGTTTACGAGACCCTTGGACGCTTGCGGAGAGGCAGCAGCAGCAGCAGCGTTGGCAACAACGGCACTGGTAAACCTGCTGTCAACAGATACATCGCAGCGACTTTCCTGGTAACACCGACGGAGATGGACGCCCACGAAAACAGGGTCCCGGAGGCCGTTTATCCTCAAGATGAGCTCCAGAAGTACAAGTTGGACGACCCAACAACACAGAACTCTGCTTTCGACGCAGGCATTCCACTTAGCAGCCCACTGGCAGATGAGCTGGGCCGGGTCCATGTGGTGAAGGTCAAGAGAAAGTCCCGCCAAAGAGTGCAGACGTCGCACAACCCCTCTACATTGCTCAGGCGACATATCTCCGAGCGATCGTGGACGCTCCGGAACTGGTATGCCCACATCCACTGGAAGAACCTGATGGTGGTGGTCATCATACCATTGATAGGGCTTCTGTCCTTAGTCGTGTTGCATCCGCCACTACTGAAAAACACCTTCTATTTCATGATATGGTGCTACATCATAACCGACATCTCGATCAACATGCTCTATCACAGGTATTGGTCGCATCACTCCTTCAACTTCTGCAACGAGTCTTTTGTGCAGATTCTCTCCATAATCTGTGCTGGTGGAGGAATCACGTCTGCGAAAAACTGGTGTTCCTCTCACCGTGCACACCACAGGTACTGCGACGTCACCGACACGGACCCGCACAATATCAGAAGGGGCCTGTTTTTCAGCCATATGGGGTGGATGATTTTGATTCATCATACGAAAGCCGCAAGGGCCATAAAGGAAAGTAAGTTGGACGAATTGCCGAACAAACAGATTGTCCAGTGGCAGATGGAGCACTATTTCAAGCTCTACATCATTGTGGGTTTGGTTCTTCCTAGCCTGTTTTGTGGCTATTTTTGGGAAGACTACATTGGCGGGTTAGTATATGGCGGGTTTGTGAAAACCTTGTTGGTTCAACACTCGATCTTCTCTATCAACTCGATAGGCCACACCATCGGTTCGAGGCCATACAACAACGTGAAATCGCACAGAAACAACTACTTGTTGAGTCTGATCACAATGGGCGAGGGGAATCAGAATTTCCACCAGGAGTTCCCCATGGATTACAGAAACGGCTACGAGTGGTACAGCTTTGACCCGACAAAATGGACCATTAGGCTGTTGCAGTTACTGGGGCAGGTCAGCAACTTGCGTATTGCTAACCAAAGCACGATCGATAAGTCATACATACAGCAACAGCAGAGGTTGCTCGATGATATACGTTCGCAGTTGAACTGGGGGATTCCCATCGAGAGACTCCCTGTGTTCACAGCGGATGAGTTCAAGAAGTTGGCCAACAGCTCCAAGGACAGGTATTTGGTCGTCGTTTCCGGTATTATCCACGACGTGACGCCCTTCGCCCTCGATCATCCGGGCGGTGTCCCCTTGATCAGAGCCTCCCACGGCAAGGATGCCACCACTGCCTTCAGCGGCGCCGTCTACCAGCACTCGAATGCAGCGAAGAACTTGTTGGCCACCATGCGAATAGGCAAGTTGGGTGGAAGCGAAAACTTGTACTGGAAACAACAGCGGATCGAGAACAAGAGTGTGCCCATCGACAACGACTCGGAAGGCAAGAGGATTGTCCGGTGTGGTGGACAGGAGACGAGCTTTGGGAAGCTTGGCAGCACCGCAGGCGCCGCATAGCGTACATAAATATACATATAGTCAGTCATACATAGATAGATACCTCAGCAATGGTAATAAAAAAACATGGAAGCACGTGACCCTCGGCTACGGGGTCTTGCTCCGGATTTCTGTTGATCCGCCTAATAGGGGGGATTTAAACCGAAAGATAATCAGCTGTGGAAGAGGGATTCCTTTTCAAGCTCGAATTGCTATCGATCGAGTGCCTAGGGCGGAAAGGCAAAATGGGCAAATTGAAGAGAAACAGAAAGATCAGGACCTGCGAGTACTGCTACAGCCACAAACTCAAATGTGACCGGAACTCCCCCTGCAGCACCTGTACCAGGGTGAAAAGTGAATGTATTTATCACTTCAAGCATGTGAAAAAAGAAACCGATGACGATTTTGTGGGCCACACGAAAAGCAAGCCACCTGGTGAACCATTAAGTGACGAGCAGACCGAGTCGAAGGATGAGGGGGAGAAACCAAAGAGAAAGATTTTCTTTAAATCCAGTGCAAGCAACATGCCTCTGTACTACTCTAGAGCTTTTTACCCTTTTTTGGAACCCAGCTTGAACCGGATGTTGCTATTCAAAATGAGTGAAATAGCGGAGCTTGCTATTGCAAGTGTTGACAGTGCAAAATTGAGAGGATACGATTTCCAAAGGTTCGGTTTGAATCTGGAAGAGTTAGCTGACGAGTACCCTAAGAAAGAAGAATTTGACGATATGATCGACTTGTACTGGGATTACATCCATCCGCTTATTCCGATAATTGACAAAGATACCACAGTGGCAAACTACACAAAATTTTGGCTGGACCTCAACGATGAAAATGAGCCACGCTTCGATATCGACTCAGGAATTCTATTCTTATCTATGCTCTTTGCTGTAAAGACCGCCTTTGAAGTAAACGAGCAAAACCCAAAAAAAGTGGAGGAGTTGAAGCAACAAAAGGACAGGATATATAACACTTTCGAAAAATTCAAGTTGGTTTTCGGCGCCATGGCGAACGCCAACCTTTCCTTCATCCAAGCCTCTCTCATTCTTTACCAGAGTGGCTGCATATACTACATTGGGCTTTTCACATATACGGCTTTACTGGCTAGGCAGGCTGAATTCATGGGGCTACATAGAGATCCATTACTACACGATGTACACCCAAACAAAGATCTCATCAAAGACGTCGAGATAAAACGTAGAGTCTGGCATTACATTCGCTTTTTGGACACAGCGACTTCGATTACTGCAGGCATGTCTCCTCATATGATCATGACTAATTCGTCCACTAAATTCCCATCTAAACGAGATTACAACTCCGAAACCCGTCAATATGATGGTGATTTAAACCCGTTCATGATATATACCATCTGCAACTTCAAATGCAGTTTGGTAATGGAGACTATTTCTCACTATC
Organism: Pichia sp. NRRL YB-4149; assembly: GCA_030556025.1. Taxonomy (NCBI): domain Eukaryota; kingdom Fungi; phylum Ascomycota; class Pichiomycetes; order Pichiales; family Pichiaceae; genus Pichia; species Pichia sp. NRRL YB-4149. The sequence goes on along the minus strand of JANIWA010000012.1, from coordinate 145,913 downwards.
TAAACTCAGATTTTTCAAGTGATCAAGAAAAACAGCTAAGATGGGAGAGTATCGCAAGGACAGTTATTGCGTTATACCAAGATATCAACTCATTGGTTAAAGAAATTTTCGGCTGCTCCGATAATCCAAAATATTCCAAGATCGTTCTAAGATGGTTGGTTTCCAATGTAGCAAGTATCGTACACCGTACATACTTGTTGCACATTGTGTGTATTCGAAGGCCCTATTCTCACCAAAACAGAGTTATTCTTAAGCCCTTAAACACTCCACACATCGGTTTTACCAAGCTAAGCCGAGCGAACTCGAACAAAGAGTTCTTCGAACAGATCTTGACCATACGGCTGCCATATCATGGAGCTGGAGTTGAAGTTTCCATGTTGTTGTTGTATGAGACAAGCATAAGAGTTGGTATGTCGCCAGAACTAAGCAAGTTTAAATGGTTTACCAAAACAGCTAACCCATTCCAGTACATATATTTTGTACTTAGGGACATTTATCATTTCCCGACTAGGGTTTACAAATTCACGCATATTCCTCAAGAGATCAAAGATTTCATTTTTGACGATGACTTGCTGAATTGTAAAGAAGATGTAAGAAAATTCACAGTCGATATATCTCTCAATGCATTATACCGACTTAAAGCTCAGTGGTCTGATCCGATAAGTGATATGATGAACTTTCTTCTAGAATTGAGGAAATTTATTTACAGGTCAGTGGCGATTCGAAATCAGGTAGTCCCTAATATGGACATCAAAGCAGAAGGTTATGAGGTGGAGACAGATTCAACATTTGAAATGGATAAATACAGATCTATTTACAACATGATTTCCACACTGAATGAAGATCTAAGCTCAGGATCCAATGTCGATTCTTTTGATTCTGCAAAAGAGTTCTTTGCTGATAATGGGAAGCCTCCTCTCACTAGAAATACGAGTTCCGAAGATTTTATGAATACGAAATACAACATGAATATGGAGCAAAATGATTTTTATGCAAACAAAGTTAACAATCATCATTTTTACTCTAATAGCCCATTAGATTTGCCAGCAGATTATTCTTCCTATAACTTACATTATCCTCAGCAAGTGATATCTCCCCAGTCACGGCTTCCACAGAAGCATCCCCTTCCCTCCTTGCAGAAAGCATCAACCATGCCTCCCATCCAGAAAATGCAGCATGTATCCCAGATTTCTCCTATTCATTCGTTCTCGTTAGGTCAATCTCCTCCTCCACCTTCTATACCGTCTATGCAAACATCTTATATGCACTCCCTTGGAACCCTTCCTCCTGTTCTCCACAATTCAAGCCGCATGATTCCTGTGGGAAGAAATGATGTGAACGGTAAGGACAGTATTTTATATGAGTCTTCTGTTTTGAGTCACACTCCAAACATTTCGAATGCTAGATTGAGATCTACCATTTCTATGGACAGTGGGACAAGCACCTCATCTACCCCTCCACAAAGATGAATTAAACTAATGGAAAAATAAGACTCAGACCATTTTCGGAAGCTGGCTTTCGTTCTGTGACGTTAAAATAGTGGTACTTGCAACAACCGCAACGGCCTGCAGTGGACTTTGGTTGTGAAATATAATTTGCACTTTAATTAATATGTAATACTAGTATTTGGATTGTTCAAGCAATCTGCAGGATCCAATGGTAAAACTCCTTAAACCGAATTTCTAGCACTTTTAAATTCACTAATATTCTTTTACGATAATAGCATCATGCAAGTCAAAACCAAAGACAAAGTTGCTTGTTAGCAGATCATTTGGTTGTGGCTAATTCGGAATAATACATGTAAGAGTTTCCCCAGAAAAATCTACTTTTAACCTGACTCACCTCGAGACTACTCCGGTTTCGCTACATCGGCGCCTACCGGCGTATAAAATTTCCGTTTGCGGAATTTTCGAAACCGTCGAAGATTCGATCATATCTAACTGTCGGTGTACATCCCTGCTTCTTAGAACCCATTCACTCCATTAACAGCTTCTAGAGGTCTGCGATGATGTTTTTTGGTCGCCGCTCGATTGCATGTGCCAAAAGATCCCTGAGATGCAGTGGATTTGGGCGCTATATCAGTGATGCAAAAAAAACTGGAAAACAAATTCCAACTGAAGTTGAATATTTGGATCCTCAAACGTCTATCTTCAAAATCTTCGCCATTTCTTCGGGATTTCTCACAATTGGCTTTGCGTTAGGATTCACCCTTGCAGATAAAAAAGAATCAACCAGTTCCGCTACAAAGCTCGCAGATCTTAAGCCGTTAGTTTATGCTCCTAAAGACAGGGTGAGCTATGCGTTATCCAAAATTGCGAAAATTGTTGGTGAGGATAAGATAACGGTGATGGACAACGAATTGAAACTGCACTCTGAAGACCCTTCCAAATTCATTCAGGCCAAAAATGGAGAGAAACCGTACGCTGTTGTCTACCCTACTACTATAGAGGAAGTTTCAAAAGTTGTGAAAGTATGTCATGATGCCTGTATTCCAGTTATCCCTTATTCAGGAGGAACCTCGATAGAAGGACATTACATTCCTACCAGAAGGGGAATTTCCATTGACGTTTCCAGAATGGATAAGATTTTGGCTGTTCACAAAGACGATCTTGACGTTGTTGTTCAACCCGGGGTTGAATGGACCTATCTCAATGAACAATTGGAGCCTCATGGGCTGATGTTTGGACCCGACCCAGCACCTGGTGCTCTTATTGGTGGTATTTTGGGCACAAATGCTTCTGGTACCAATGCAGTTCGATACGGTGCAGCTAAAGACAACATCTTATCTCTGAAAGTTGTTTTGGCGGACGGTACAGTCATCAAAACCAGGCAAAGACCTAGAAAAAGTTCCAACGGCTACAATCTCACAAATTTATTTGTTGGCTCTGAAGGTACTTTAGGCATCATAGTAGAAGCCACTTTGAAATTACATGTCAAACCTCAAAATGAGGTCATTACCTTGATGAGCTTCAAAGAAATTGGTGATGCTTCCAGAGCTGTTACCGAATTGTTCAAGAATGGAATCAGTTGCAACGCCGTAGAATTCATGGATAATCGACAGATGACGGCTGTCGTTGAAATGGGTACCGGCGGAGATAGAAAGTGGTCCCCTGATCATTTGTTGCTGTTGAAATTGAGTGCGGTTGATGATAGCGCTTTGAACAGTATTCTAGCCAAAGTAAAGGACGTCGGGAAGAGCAACAATGCATTCAACATTCAGGTTGCAAAGGACAAAGAGGAAATGGAAGACATATGGAGAGTCCGTAAAACTTTGCTGTGGAATTCTCTTGGGTGGGCCAAAAAATTCAAGCCTAATGCTATGGTGTTGCCAACAGATGTATGTGTTCCAATGTCTAGATTGCCTGAACTGATCACGAAAACTATGGAAAAAATGGAAAAGGCTGATCTTTTGGCAACTGCTGCTGGTCATGCAGGTGATGGCAATGTCCATGTATTGGTTATTTTTGAGCCAGATCAAGTAGATGAAGCTCATAAGCTTGTTAACGAAATGTCAATGATGGCAATTGAATTGGATGGGACTGTTTCAGGAGAACATGGTATTGGAGTCAGTGAAAAGAGAGAACTTCTTGAAAAAGAACTTGGAGTGGAAACTATTGATGTCATGAGAACCATTAAATTTGCTCTTGACAAAAAGGCCATTTTCAACCCCGACCACATTTTCAAAATCGATCCTTCAGAGAACAGACATCCGTTTGACGATGATCACAACTCCTAGTCACGTTTTGTATATAAGTTCCATATATCCCTGCTTGTTTAAAGGCCACGTATGTGCCTGGTAAAAATTCATGACTAACAGACACATTACTCATCAAAGAAATTTTGATACTTTCTAACACTATAGTATAATCGACAGATACAGTCAAGAGCAATTACTTACATGGCTCATGACCGAAATCCAGAAAGCTAAGAGGTACAAGTACCTTATCTTGGGATGGAGGCTGCAAAAATGGAAAGTTTTAGCGTGCACATTCTCCGATCGTCCACACTAGCTTTTAATTAAGTCCCTACTTTATCAGGAGAGAGAAAACAGCTCTACATTCCATTATCCATTGCCTGCTTCAAGAATATCTCGTGTGGGATAGCCTTGCCGAGATATAGCTAAACGTTCTCGGCCATGAACTGTACACAGCGACAAAAATCTAAAATCTGTTTCTTCCACTCGTAAACTCATAACAATAGACCACGCACTTTAATCTCTACCTCTCCGTAAGTAGATAGCTTTAGAGCGTAAGTGGTACAATAACTACCAATAAGTGCAATTGGACCAAGCATGACGGAAAGAGCATCGAGTTCAATGCAATCATTGCAAGGAACTCTGACTTTGTTCGAATCAGATTGGCCAGATCTATTAAACAATGATTGTAACCCTCTCGACATTGCTCTACCATTGATCGATGAGAATGGACTATTGAACTACAGAGATTTCAACAAGTTGAAGCGTCAATTCACTCAGCAATTGCAAAGAGCAGTGAATGCCCACTATATGGCATTCAATGACAGCATTGGATCCTACGGAATCTCCATCGAGACATTGAATCAATCCCAGGAGAGGTTGTCCAATATAAGAGAATGTTTGGATTCTGTAAATACCATGCTAAGTACGCAAACAAACATTTTGGGTGAATTGAACTCTAAAAGAATGGAATATGGGCAAACTTTGAACATCTTGGAGGAAATAAATGACGTACAGAAAAAGTTGGTAGTATTGCAAGAATCAGTAGAGAATAGAGAGTTTGAAAAAAGCGTGAATCTGGTCAGGGAAATACACGAGATTTCCAGTGACAATCGACTGTCTAGTATTGATGGCTTACAGAGCTTACAATTGAGGTTGAATTCGTCTATCTCTCTTTTACTCGATGGTCTTATTGACGAAATTGGAAATTACATCTACTTGAAAAATTCATCAAATATCAGTTCCGAAAACTCAGCCACATCAAATAGGATTCCAGTTAATAAAGGCCTACTTGGTTTTATCAAAAAACTAAATGGTAAAACGATAGGGGAAGATGAAGAGCTAGAAGTTCAAAATGGAAAGTATGATGAACTACTCGAAAAATTCAAACTTGTCCAAAAGTTAAACAAAGAAAGTGAGTGCTTGTCTAGTCTAGTTGACAACTGTGACAGGGAAATCAAACAAATTATTAAAAGATCTGTCAGTGAAGTCAAAAATAGATTTCCTACCCAAATCGAACTCAATTCTTCCAATTTGAATGATAAAAAGAATCCATTTGCAAGTTTTAACTTATTGCAGGGGTTAAATGGTGTTATAATTAAAGAAGCATTTGAAAACATTTTTGATAGGGTGTTATATACAATCCAGCGACACATCTTGATTTACGAAATTGCTAAGATCAGTGGTTACAAGTATAAGATATCCAGAGTATTAAAGGAGATACAAAAACAAATCAGTTTGATAATTTTCAACTATGTCATTGATGAGAACCTCTTGAACGATTTGGAGGAACTAGATTTGAAGTCAAAAAATAAAATGAGCAATTCCCCATTCGATAAACTTCCAAAACAATTTGAAGGTGTTGAAAATGGACCGATGTTCCAGTTCTCAAAACTGTCATTAACATCTTTATCTGGGGACCTGATAGGTTCTTTGAACAACATATTTGTAAGTCAAGGGCAGGGAATCATTTCGTCTGAATTCAATTTCCAGAATAAAACAGACAGTTCAATCTTCATTGGAGTGGATGATGTCAATGAGAGTAAGAAGAATATTTTGGTGCCACCGAATATCTTCAATATGGCTTACATTATTGATGACTTTATCAAGTTCACGAATAATTTGCTGACAATATACCCAAGTAGCGACCCACAAAGAACACATACCAGCGGTATTATGGTCTTTTTTAACCAATTTATGGATGTCGTTTTCATTTCTCAGCTTGAAAATTCCTTGGTGTACCAATTCGATAAGCTTTGTGAGAATAAATGGCAGTCTGATCAATTATTGGACGCTTCATTATCTTTTGAACAATTCTTCAACAAGGTCATGATTTTACTTGATACTACGCTATACTACCGACCATCTTATGTTCACATTATTTTCAAGCTTTTGTATAAAATTAGTGATAAATTCAAGGAAATTCAAGAAAATTTGTTGAAGACCAATCAATCCAAATTGTTGAATAAATGGATCAACGACTCTAAGTTGAAGATGATTTCGAATGATATTGTCAAGAACTTGTTGAGTAGCAATCAAACAACGGAAGTTTGTGAGAACTTAAACTCTTTGCAATCGAAAGAGCTAACATACGCCATGTCAATAGGTGGGACCTATATTCCGTCTATGGATCCAAACAATTTTTTGACATTAGAGCGTATGAAATCTTTGGTGGACTTATTGGCATCGTTGTCTAACATGTTGACATGGCTGCCGAAGATGAAGCGGAAAGCACCTGAGTTATTTCAAGGGATCGATCTCGTGCAAAAGCTGAAGGAAACGTGGTCGTTGAGCATATTCAACGATAGCGAGTTCCCGTTGTCTATTGTGAATCTAGACAATGAAAACAATAAGAATTTCAAGATGAATAACGTTGACGATAATAGTAACAGGAACGGTAACTTTTTGGCCAATGGGATAGAAACAGACATCCAAGGATTCATTTCTCTTGATGCCCAGTCGGGTAAAGAATTTGACGGTATTGTCAACACTTTGAAAGCGTTGATGAACGATGTTGAGATTTTGATCAGATATGAAATTCGAGTTGAGTGCATCTGGTGTATGATACAGATGATGGTGAGCAAGCAGTGGGAGCAGTATGGGGATGAGAGTGTTGATTTGGGAGTTGACAAGTTCAGTGAAAAGGTGAACAACATTAGTCAGATCTTCACGAGAATTAGCAAGAACATCATGAACAAGTCCAAGGACGAGATTCGAATCCGGATATTTGGTGGACTTGGTTTCTGGATTGACAAATTGATCATCTTTGAGAGTCGCCGGATCGAGGTGATGGGCAAGAGTGGATGGATGAAGATGATTGTCAATTTGAGAGTGTTGCAGCAGGTTGTCAAGAACATTGACAGCGACATCGGATCTGATGTTATCGTCGGAGGCGGGATCATCAACGGTTCCCTCAAATATTTCACTCTTGGTATGAGCGGCGAGAAGTTCATCACGAGCATCGAAAAGGTCCAGAATGAGGGCTTGAATTTGAGTGAGGAAGACTGGAGGAACTTGATTCGGTTGGTGTACAGTGAGAAGATGAAGAAGGAGGGCGGAGGGAACGTTAACAAGAAGTACATGGCTGCCCAGGCCAGATTGCTGAAGGCCTTTGCCGTGAATATGGCTAAAAATTAGAATGTACTGATGTGTTTGATGATTATAAATTAGTTATTACTACATACACTGAATATTTTATGTAAATATGGATGGAAAAGACTAGAAAAGTGTTGTATCTTAAGGGAAAGGATGGATCAGCAGTCTCCGAGCTTCTGCTTTTTGTACAAATTTGAACTGTCGACGATCTTCCTCTTCAACGGGACCGAGGCAGAACATTCTTCAAACGAGTCGTCGAGCCCACCGACGTGTTCTTCGTCGTCTTCATCCTCGTCCTCGTCCTCACCCTCGTCTTCGTCGATGGCACAAGAGGAAGGGTGACGCCTCACGGCTCGGTCTTCCTGAGAGGCATCTCCGAATTCTTCCTCATCGCTGGAGATAGCAGCAGCGGAGGGCTTGCCCCTTATCTTTTTCTGCAGAGACGCTGGCTTGGAGTAGTACTTGAGGTTGTGGTGGTCCAGCGAGAGTGGCGTGCGGGAGTGGGGGAAGTGGTGGGCCGTCGGGTGCTCTACAGAGAATTTGAATGAGTCGTCGAGGAGACCGCTCTGCACCATGATCCTGTCGGGGCTTCCCTGGGTGACGTTGCTGGTTGTGATGGTGGTGGTGGCAGCAGCGCCACCACCAGTGGTAGTGCTAGCACCAGTCTCTGGGGAGAGATCGCTCTTCTTGGCCGAGATGAAGTGGCTCAGGTCGGCCAGAGAGGCGATCTTCCCGCTTTCCAGATGGGCGGAGATCTCGTTCAGACAGTCGAGGTAGCCTCTGGCAACAAGCAGCGAGTTCTTCGTGTTTGAAAGCCGGTAGAGGGCGGCGATGGAGCGTGCGCCCACCTTGAACTCGTCCGAGAGCTCCTTGTTGAGGTTGCTGAGAGCCTCGTCCGTCGGTGAAGAGGAGAGGGGCAAGTTGGAGGAGAGTTTCGACAAGTCCATGCTGACAGGCGGGAGGCGAAGGTGCTTGCGGGTGCTTGCGGCGGTGATAGACGTGTCTGCTTTGCCCTCTTGCACCGGCCCTTCTTCTCCATCCTCCTGCCAGAGAAGGTCGTTTGGCCTTGTACCCTCTTTGCCACAGTCCAGATAGCGGAAAACTCCTGGAAATGCGAAAATCAAAGAAAAGATCTAAAAATTTTTAGAAAATGGCCAAAGGTCACGTGCCATGGCAAACCACGCCGATCGACGCAAAACCCCGGCGTTTGCCTCTTTTCCAGCCCCGGGGCCTGGACTCGTCTCGGCTCGCATGCCGCATCGGGCAGCCGCTGCAAAAACTGTGGGAGCGCGAGATTTTTCACCCGGGCACCGGCAGCGTCGCCTGGATCCGCCCCACGCCTGGGAGAGACAGACGTCCTCGGTGAAGAAGAGAAGATGCATCTTTTTCTCCCGTTTTTTTCTTCCCTTCCTCCAGACCTCTCTTCTGTGTGGTCTCTTTTCCAGTGGTGCATCCGGACCCGTGCTCAAACCTGCCGCTTGCCTATACTGGTCAGATTCCTCGCTTCGCCGTCTTTCTCGCCACGCCCGCCTTTGCAATGACCATTGGAGATTCTTTCATGCACAATTCGGCCTCAAACTCGCCAACGGTTTTGGCGTCAAACTCGTCTCCGAACACCTCGTTCACACACTGCAACAGCCCCTCCGACGTCACCAGCAGCAACGCCAACATGAATCATGGCGCCGGTAACGCAAACATCCACTTTAACTCGTCCCCAATACCGTCGCTCTACCAGAAGAACCGCCAGCGGCTGGCAAACACGAACTCGCCCCTCTCCAAGTCGAACAGCAGCAGCAGCAGCAGCAGGTGCAAGAGGAGAAACTCCGAGTCCGAGGAAAGGATGAAGAGACTCAAGCACTACGCCAGCTCGCCCTCGTTGTCGGGCAATGTGCCGACAGACCAGCTCACGCTGCAGAACATCGACCTGGAGGAGTACCCAAAGTTTAACCACCCGGACGGCGGCATCATCCAGTTCACGCCGCTCGGGAACGTCCGCACGTACATCAGCGACAGCAACCTCGTCCAGCGCACCATCGAGAAGAACTCCACCTTCGACCTCAACCAGACCGACCGCGGCATCGACGGGTACAAGTTGTACCTCGGCTCGGTCTCAATGGACTCCTCCCCGTCCAACGAGATCGAGACCTATATGAGAAATGGATACAGCAACAGCACAGCCTCCCACAACCACGGCACACACTATGACAACCCGGCATGCTGTTCCTCCAGCTGCTGTGCCTCCAACTTCGACTATGACTGCGACTCCGACCTCGAGGACGACGACGACTACATGAGCTGATCATCCGGTCTCTCCTTTGTTGTTCTCTTCTCTGCCTATTTATCTGCCCGTTGCTTTTCCTCCCTGGTTTGTTTGTTTGTTTCCTTTTGCGTTTCTCTTCCTGGTCACCCCTATCCCCCCACAGCCTCTATTCCCAAAAGTCTTTTCTATCCACCGTGCTCAATTAACCCGGAACGATTCTTCCTTTTGTCGCTCCGCTCTCCATCGAAAGGGGTCTGTTTCCGGTACCGATGATGGAGGCTTGCTTGCTGCTTGTGTGCATTGCGAACGCAATCTCACATGTACTCATTTTGGAATGAACTCCGTAGCACTGGCCACGATCACCCGCGTGATATTCCCATACCCTTCTTCTATACATCCATTTACATATATAACTCGAGGCCGTTTCATTAGCATACAAAGAGTTTTCCTGACGTCGTGTCGGAAGTGCAATAGACAGATACGGTCGGTTGTCGATGCTGCCGACCTCCTCTCCCCCTCTCCCCTACATCCCTCTTTGACTTCAAACTCTTAATTTAAAAAAAAAATAGTCGCATGTGCAAAATTCCCAAAAAATATTTATAATTTATGGACGAGACCGGAGTCGAACCGATGACCTTTCGCTTGCAAGGCGAACGCGCTACCAACTACGCCACACGCCCAGTTACAAAAGTTCTGCTACTGTGGTCGACTATGAAGAGATTGTTTGTCTGGCATGATGAAATTGTGAGATTTTATGTTTCGCTGTAATTTCCAAACTTTCCCGATTCACTTATACCTAAATTGAAAATATTCTTGCCATTAGAATACCCAAAAAGTTGTACGATTACGTAAAAAAAATGTGTTGAAATGGTCTCTACCGCTTTAATATATATACATAGTCTACTGTTACACTTACCGATTCCATCACTCCCTATCTACTTCTTTTTCGATCCATGGAACTTATGCGAGAGATACTTGAAGGCTTCCTTCGTGTTCAAAACTTTACCACTGTCGTCTGTATAGACAATCTCAACCTCGCCAGTGTTGCCCTTCACATTTGAAGCTTTGTTGCCACTTTTAAGTGCGTTCAAAACGTTCGATACACCATACGTGTGATAGTTTTGATCATTCTCCGACTCCAAAATTGCCCTGTATCTCGAACTACTACTACTTTCGACAAGTGGTTTTTCATCAACGTGTTTCGTTGTTTCTCTGACTCTATTGTTTGTGTTTTCATCTAGATCTTCAACTCTGATGTTGTTTATAAACTCGTCACCCTCGTCAATCACTTCTCCACCATGTTCTGCTTCCACCTCTATCGCTGGTTCGATACTGACCTTCTTGCTTTTCAACGCATTTTGGCGTGCAACATTCAAAGTGCGCTCCAAATCGTTATCGTCGTCGTCGTCATCAATATCCAACACAACAGGAGTGAATGTTTTCTCGACCAACTCTGTGTCGAAAACTTTTGTTCTGATTTGACCCCCGGTGGCCCGTTTCTTAGATTTTTTGAATTTCGAAACGTCTCTCTTCATGAACTTCGAGATTTTCTTTGCCTCGACACCGCTTTCGTCATATTCGATCACGGTTGTGTGGTCGTCACTTTCGTCGTCACTGCTCTCTATTTGCAATGAAATCAATTTTCTCTTCTTAGAGTCTTCTTGTTGAGAATCCAACGACAAGGCACCATTCAGTCCAGCAGAATCAGTCTCCTTCTCTAGCCTTACCAACTTCCCTGCATCGTTTCTCTCATTCAGTGCCTTTTTTAGCAACTCTTCTCGTTTCAATTGCCTGTTCTCAAAAATTCCCTCGTCATCATCTTCGTCACTGGGGCCATCCTCCAGCACATTGACATCTTTCGAAGTCATTACAACTCCTGTCTCTTCTACTGGCGTCTTGGAAATTGCCACACTGTCCTCTTTACTTTCCTCCACAGCGGGTTTTCGTGATGGCTTGTCCTTCTTTTTGAAATTTAACTTCTTCACTCGGTCATTCTTGATTTCTTTACCCACTTCTTCCAACCACGAATCAAAATCAAGAACTCCTGAGTTTTTCTCTGATGCACCGTTTTCTATCCGGTCCAAGATGCCTCCTTTTCCCATTCGTTGTTTCGTGCTTAAATCTTTTTTTTTCTTGTTTAAACTGGATCGAAGTTTATTAATGTCATCTGCCAGTCGCCTTTTCCTCTCCAGCGCATTATAATTCTCACTCTCCACATCACTCAGATTATCAACAGGTATGAGCTTGAGCCCTACCTGCTTTCTGAGACGGTTGGTCTCCGCAAGGCTTATCCGCAAAAATCCATCATCTTCACTTTCCTTCGCTGGAACGTCTTTGTCCACCGGAATCAGCTTCAAACCGACCTGCGCTCTCAAACGGTTGGTCTCTTCGACGGACAGGGACAGCCTCATTGTCTTTCCAAAATCTATTTGCTATAAATTCTGTAGAGACGTTTTACCCCTCTTTCCAGCTCTCTTTCCCGGTCCTCCACCTCCGTCATGGAGCAGTTCATCAAGGTCCCACGATTTCAAATCTCTATCGCGTCGATAGTCTCGACACAACATTACTAATGCCTTTCCCGGGCGATAGGCCATGTAATTTAGCTGTCTCCACAGTTGTCCCATCGCCACCCAAGTACAGTTAGTCAAACTCGATGGGCTCTTCCAATTGCCCGTCATTTAAATCCCATATACTTAACCAAAAGTCCTACCACACAAAATGGTCCACTACATCTTGTCCGAAAACGATCCGAAGGCCACTGGGCTTGAAGCACCTTACATTAAGTTGTACACTGCTCCAACTCCGAATGGTTTTAAAGTCACCATTCTTCTCGAGCTCCTTAAGTTAGACTACTATGTTCGTCCAGTTGACATTTCTCATGGTGAGTGCAAACAGGATTGGTACCTAAAGTTTAATCCTAACGGGAGAATTCCTTCTTTGACGTACGTTGACGAAAATGGCGAACCTACCCATGTCAACGAATCTGCTGCTATACTGATGTTTATTGCCGATAAATTCGATAAAGATTTTAAATTTTCGTTCCCACATGGTAGCAAGGAATACTACGAGATGCTCGAATGGGTGTTCTTTCAAATGGCAGGGTTAGGCCCAATGAAGGGGCAGTACCATTGGTTCAGCTATTTTGCTCCTCAAAAAGATGAATTTGCCATCGAAAGATACTACAAAGAAACATTGAGGTTGTTTGGTGTTTTAGAGGAGAGACTAGAGAGAACAAAGACCGGATATTTGGTCGGTGATCATTTGAGCCTTGCAGACATTGTCTCATACCCTTGGATCAATGGCAGACTCAAGATGAAAGAGCTCGACGACTATCCAAGACTCTCACAGTGGGTGGACAATATTTCCAAAATCCCAGAAGTTGAGGCAGGTTGCCAAATTCCAAAACCAAAAGCTTGATTCCGAACTTTATTTTTATTTAGTTGATTATAGCATTTTTTCATTAAAATCCTACACAGTAGTGCAGCGTATGTGCGTTTTTTATCATGCTTGACCGCATGCAACTACTATTGCGTGGAGAACAAAGTTGAAAAGTTCTATTGGATACTTTAATGCTCTTGCCAATACACTTTGGAACACAAAAATTCCCTACAGCATCCACTGTTTTTTGAGAAAGTGAACCACCGAAACATACTGCCGAGTTTATTTGCCAGGAGCTTTAGCTTCACACATGAGATCTGGTAAAAGATTGCATCTACTCAGACTTTCGGCAAGGTGCAAGGGGAAAAAACTAAGGCGTAACTGATTACTAATACAAATATATGCCTTTATTTTTCTAGATTTAAATTCTATCAGGAATAGGAATCTGATCGTACAGAATCGATGAAGTGAGGCCACCTGATTTTTATGCAGGAAAATTCGGCTAACGGAGAATGCGATCACGGAGTTTCAATTGTTACCTCTCAGTATATTCTTTTTCACTTCGATTAGGAAATAGTTACATTAATTGGTTTCCAAATATTACTTTTCATCTTGGCCAGGGAATAATACAGAAAACTTTCACTGAAATCCTTGATTGCATTCATTGACGATGATTCTAGTTGTAAGACACACGTCTCAGTCCACGTAGTTCCACTGAAGGATCTGGATTGCACGCAAAAAAGCAATAGATTTTGTCGAGGCTTGAAGTCAGTCTGTAAAAACTTGTCTATACCCGCAGCACATATATCAAAATCTATACTGCTGCAACAACTAATGGATTTAAAGTAACTATCTTGCTTGAGCTTCTCAAACTGAGTTTCTTTGCTTGTCCAATAGATATTGCCCATGGCGAATGTAAAGAGGACTGGAATTTGGAATTTGATCCCAACGGTGGAATACCTTCCCTGGCTCATGCCGATATAGAAGGTATGTTACCTACATCAACGAATCTGCTGTCATACTTTTATATCTAACTGACAAATTTGATAAGGAGTATAAGTTCTCTTTCCCACATGGTAGCAAATAATATTACGAGATGCTGGAATGGATTTTCTTCCAGATGGCAGGCATGGGTCCAATGAAAGGGCAGTATCATTGGTTTAGCGTCTTTGCGTCTCAAATAAATGAGTTTGCAGTCAAAAGATATTATGACGTAACTTTGAGGTTATTTGGTGTTCTTGAAGAAAGACTAAAAAGAAATGGTACCGGCTTTTTGGTAAGTGATCATCTGACGTTAGCAGACATCATTGCTTATCCATGGATTGTAGCGAGAAAAATGAAAGAATTGCACTAGTATTCAAAACTATCTCAGTAGATTGACATCATTTCGCAAATTCCCGAGGTGATGAAGGCTTTTCAAATTCCACCGCCCACTTCCTAAGCTGATGTGTCCATTATTTTTCATTTTGTTCGAATTCTGGAGAAAGGTGGGAGTTCTATCAATTTTAATCGGTTCTTTTATCTATATCTATACTTTAAATAGTAAGTCTTTATTTTAAATCTTCTTCTGAAGGTGATATACCGTCCTTACGAGGGAATCTTATTCGTAAACTTGATCCAGTCGAGTCCCTTGAAAAGTGCTATTGCGAGTGGGTTTAAATACATTCCTACTAAATTACCTATTTCCCAGCTTTTGATTTCATATGGATGTTTGGGGTCAATGAGTTTAGGTTTAGAGAATTTGACGTAGAGCAGAGGAATAGGAGCTTTGTCAAAATCTTCTTTACCTGTTCTGGTAAATCCATTGGTAGAAGCAATCATGAAAACTGCAGCATTACCATTTTTCTTAAAATAATCCTGACAGGAACCTTTGACCTCACGAATCAGTTTAGGATCAATTTTTGATGTATCGTAGCATTTACATTGGACAAATAATCTTAATGAACGGCTCGACCTTTGTAATATTGGTTTCACTTTCTTAAGATTGACAATTTCATATTTTGTCTTTTTCTCGATAAGTGTATCAGATTTTTCGTACTGGAAAACGACGGTGGGATCCCAAACAGCGTTTATGTCAATGCCCTTATCGTTACTTCCTCCTTGGTGTAGAGTTCTGCGTATCTTAAAGCTCCGTTCCAGGTAATTTTTAACTTGTAATTCGTACAAATTACCCATAAATACACTTGACGTTGGTTTCAGCGACTTACAGGAAGCATATTCCAAGTATGATGTGGTGTCTGTAAATTTATCCAAAAGATTTGATTTCCCATGTACCGAAGTGGAGGTGAGGTGCTTTACATCTTTGGATTTGGGTGGGCGACCTCTGGGTCGTTTACCTTTGCTTTCCTCGGCAGCTTTCGTGCTATTTTTCCCTTTATTCTTCTCGATTTGGATGTTCACATTTGATTCCAGCAGCTTGGTGGTGTTGAGCATTCGTGAATATTTCACGATGTTGTTTATTCGAGTTGCATGATGAATTTTTAATAGTCTCACATTGTTCGTCAAGGGCAATTTTGCTGGTACCTTGGGAATAATCGAAAGTTCTAGCACGAGCATATTTCGAACATGTGGTCCACTGTGTATGAAATGGTTCCAAATAACCCACTTTTAATGGGAGGGTTTTTCGTAGAAGAAGAATCCATGTTAAAAAAGATAAACATGTGCAATTTTGTACGCGTCTCGGTTTTAATTTATATGATCAAAAAGTATTTAGAAGAATACCGTGTATCAAAAAAATCATAAACCGATTGCTTTTGAAATTTATAGATATATTACAAGATACATATGCTAAACCTGTAACTTTCAAAAGTATACCTAAAACCTAGTCCCATAACGAGGTAAATGTAGAAGGTGAAGAGAAATCTCATTTGGAGGAATCAAGCTCAATTCTCAATGCTTCTATCTTTTTTTCAAGATTGCCAATTAACCGTTCGAACTCAACATTCGATTTTTCCACTTCTTCAGCAGTTTTTTTCAATTGACCCTTCAAATCCTGTGTAATCTCTGCAAATGTTTTACGTGGTTGATCATCTGGTTCAGGTTTAGATTCGCTGTCAGCTCGTTTGCTGGAGGTGTTAGAAGATGCTGCTGCTGCTGGTTTCGGTACAGGAATAGGAGTAGCCTCGTTCAAAGTTATGGAGCTTTCCTCTTCGATATTTTTCAAAGACTGCTTGGATTGTGTAGTATTTGTAGGTTTAAGCGATCTACCGGCATTACCTTCGGATGAGTTGGGTACTGGTTTGAGATGGAGATCTTCTGTGATAGAAGGCTTTTTTTCGACGGATAATCGAACTGGTTTATTTGATTCTATGGTGGACATCAGAGAAGAAGGTATGCAGATTCTGATGATCTTCCTTACAGTAGTGAGGAGGAAGACACGCACGGGTGGTAAAGAGGACGAAGAAGATTGTTGATTCACAACAATATATATTTGACATGGCAAAAAAAAATGATGTCGCAGCGAGGTGAAGCTCTGTAAGAAAGATGAACGTTGTCGTACTTTGGTTTCACCTTTTGTAAGGTTCTTTGATTGTTGAGGGCAAAGATTACTACTGGCAAGCAGAACTTTCACCTCAATAATGGGAAGATCTTCTGTGAAAACTTCTGAAAGGAAGAAGTCGAAAAATCAACTCAGGAGAGAACGTGCAAAGCTCTTGAAGCGGCAGGCCGAATCAACTGGAAAGAGTGATACCACGGCTAAAATCACTGGTGTAGTAGAAACAAGTGACTACACCGGAAAGGCTGAACCCATATCAGTTGAAACGGTGGCTAGAGAAGAAGAAGAAAAAGAAGAAGAAAAAGAAGAAGAGAAAGTTGGAAACGCATTAAATTTAAAAGAGTCCTACCAAGAAATTTTTGAGAAATTCGATGCTTCGAAACAAATAGTGGCAGATCGAGAAGAGGCTAACGAACAGGAAGATATAGCTGTTGCAAAGACGGAAAACCACATTCTTATTGGAAGTGAAGCTGAAGATGAAGATGAAGATGAAGATGAAGATGAAGCTGAAGATGAAGAAGCCATGACTACTAAGGATAACAAAATTTCAGGACAAGAGACACGGGTGGTTAAAAGTGAAGCTCGAGACCATGGTGATGAAGGTGAAACTTTATCTAAAAGAAAGTTCAAAAAATTATATTCTATTCCATTGTCTGTACTTAAAGGCGAGTCTAAATATCCAGAGCTTATAGATTGGATTGACGCCAGTTCTCCAGATCCACGACTGCATATCTATTTGAAAACACTTCCTAATTCTGTCTCCATACCGTCACATTGGCAATCCAAAAAGAGCTTTTTATCTTTAAAAAGGGGAATTGAAAGACCACCATTTGAGCTCCCTCAGTTCATACGAGATACAGGTATACTAGAGATGAGAAATACCGTAGAGGAATCCGAAAATGAACAGTCTACCTTAAAGCAACGGATGCGGGAGCGTGTGCAACCCAAATCAGGACAATTAGACATAGATTATAACAAGCTCCATGATGCCTTCTTCAAATACCAAAAGAAACCACCGCTGTTAAAATTTGGCGAACTATATACGGAAACCACGAATAATGATGACTTCGTTTTGAAAGATAAGATCTCACATTTTAAAGTGGGAACACTTAGCAATCGATTAAAACTTGCCTTGGGAATGGTAGATGAGAAGGGCACTCTGATAAATCGTCTTCCTCCATGGTACTACAAGATGAAAGAGTTGGGACCACCACCAAGTTATCCCTACATGAAGATCAACACAACCGGTAAAATCAGCTTTGACAACCTAAACAAACTCAACATCGGGCCACCGATTATTACTGAACATTGGGGAATGCTTGTGAATGATCTGGACAATTCGGATGAGGAGGAAGACTCAGGCAAGAAGAGTGCACAACAGCCGAAGATGGCAGATAACGGATTTGACCGTTCGAAAGGTGACATCCTTTTAACCGCATTTGGTGAAGATCCAACCGGAAAGTTTTCTTCTGCAAGCACACAGTCAGAGTCTATTAACAGTAGCGAAAAGAAACGTCTTTTTACCGTTCTCCAGAGCACTAGAGGGGCTAGCAATGCAGATAAAAACAGCAATAACGTTAACAAAGATAGCAGCATCTTTGGGTCCCAAGTCGCCTCTTACAAAGTGCCCCGCTGAAAAAAGAAAACCGGGCTGTGCGGAGATGGATTTTTTTCAACCGATGTTGATAGAAGAATAAGAAGAAAGAAACCAGTTAATGAGGTTTCTGTGTAAAATATATACTGTATATACCCAATGCAGGCAAACTTCTGCCACTTATATAAATAATGGGAAAGCGAACACACTCCGAGGATGTCCCCGGCACCCACGTAGTGGATGACCGAGCCACCAAAAAGCTAAAGACTGAGAAGAAGGAAAAGAAGGAAAAGAAGGACAAGAAAGAGAGAAAAGAAAGAAAGGAGAGGAAGGAAATGAAAGAGAAGACGGAAAAGAAAGAAAAAAAAGAGAAAAAGGAAAAAAAGGAGAATAAAGTGACAAAAATAGTAAAGGAGGAGATAATAAAGGAAGATCCTAAACCAGTCAAGCCTTTTGCCGTTCATGACTTGATGTCCATCGAACGATCAATCACATTGGTCCAAGAAAATCTCAGCAAAATCATGGAGATCTCTCTGACTGCAGATGAACTCTCTGAGTATGTAAAATCATTGCTAGCATCTAGCAAAGACTGTACCATCCGTAATGGAGACATCACTGCAAAAATTTTATTATTATCCAAATCTCACAAAATTCAATTGGCCGCTCAGTTGAAAAGTTTGTATCAATCGAACAAACTAAAGATTTTCGATCAAATAATAAATTTTTCCAGCTCTACAGTTTTAGAATCTGCGGATGATGTCCAGCTGCTACTAAAGGAAAAAAACCAAAAAACTTTTGACAAAAAGTTTGACGTTAGTGACAGGTTTAACGGAAATCCGTTGTTACCACAATTACCAGTAGTCTATGACTCAGTCACTGAGGCCAAGGTGTTTGTTCACAAGTCTGCAACAAACAATGACGTGCACTCTTCGAAACACGATCAAGTCCAATCAAATAATGAGCGGTTAGAATTTTTAGGTGATGCCGTATTGGAAACCATCGTCTCTGATATAATTGAAGCTAGATATCCTGATTTTGATGAAGGACAGTTGACTGTTTTGCGTGCAACTTTAGTTAAAAATGAGACCATCGAAGTAATATCGAGGGCGTACAAATTCCCCGAGAGGCAAGAAGAGCTTTTGAGAAGTCATGTCATCAAAGCAGACTTACATATAGATGGTAAGGTGGGCGCTAACAAAATGATTGCTGATTTATTTGAGGCATATATAGGTGCTTTATTTATTGACAGAGGAAGGGATGGCGAAGCTTACGACTTTATCAAAGACTGGCTTGTGGAAGTCTTTGCACCAATCTTAGAGGAGTTTGATTCTTTGGATCAATTAAAATATCTTCACCTGAGCCAAAATCTAGTCTCACAGTATCTGGGGCGTTCCAATGGGGGTACATCTATTACTCACAAAACCTCAAACCCAACCGGTGTGAAAGAGAAGGAAAATAACGAAACACAGAAAGAAAAGCTTGTACAAAAATTCCCAGTTACGATTACGTCGGCAGAACCAATCGATAAATTAGCAAGAGGAAGCTTATATGCTCTAATCGGATCTGCTAAGCTACACCCGATATTCAAACAGGTGAAGTCGTTTGAAAGTACGGGAACACACTGTACTGTAAATTGTCTCATGGATGGTGAAGTACTTGGAATTGGTGAAGGTAGAAATACTAAAGATGCCGGAGCTCGTGCTGCATCTGCTGCGTTGTTAAACAAGGAATTGATTGAAAAGTATCATGTGATAAGAATGATGACTCCGAGGGAGGAATCCATAGTCAAGACAACAACTCCCGATGATAAATTTTCCAAAAAGGCTTGCAATTCCAAAAATTTTCAAATACCTCATTTCATACAATCCTCGGAAATACCAACCCCAGATGTGTCTGCGAAATCTAACCTAACCAAGTTACTTTTTGAAAAGAGCGCAACTGCTGAGTTCAAGTCTGAACCTGATCATACATCTCATAGCATATTGCCAATGTTCAAAACCAGCCTAACGGTAAACGGCACGATTGTTTGTAGCTGTATCGAGGCCAGCAAGAAAAAGGGTGCAAACAAAGTTGCTCAGTGGCTTCTAGATGAAATCGATACTCATGGCAGGCGGACTGTTTTTCATGAGCTCCAAATAAAATAGTAGTGTATTTCCAATGTGAAAATTTCCAATGGACAAAAAAAAAAACTGAATATAGTAAAGCAATCAAGTAGTTAAACCCTATTACTACGTTATGAGATGAAGGGAGGGTAAGCCTTACACGTAGATTTACTTTACTTTGTAATAGCTTGCACAAAGAAGATGCGAGCAATCAGTGTACTAAACAGGATTCTAATACATTGATTCAAATGTATAAAACATATATATATGTGATAGACAAACAAACAAACGAAAAGGGAATAAGGGAGGTGATGGGAAAGATGAAAGGCAGAAAAATGGTTATCAAACCTTTTAATGAACATTCATGAATGCCATTAATATAAATTTATATGAAAACAGAAATGAATAATAGTATAATTTGATTTTGTGGTAGTGAGTAGTAATAGCACAAAACAAAATAAAATAAAAGTAAAATAAATAGGTGATAAATCTTATTGAGAAATTATCATTTGAGCAGATTGAGAAGAAGAGAAAAAAAATGTAGGGGAATTTGTAAAATTAATGATATCGTTATTTTTTTCTTACTTTACCTTCTTTAAGCCATACCCAAGTATTGATGTGCATTTTCGTCATTAACCTTTTCAACAGTTGGACCGAAGGAACCGACACATTGTGCCATTGTCTTGGAGTTTCTGGAAATGGCGTCTGTGAAATAAAAGTTTTTGATTGGATTTTCTAAGGTGGAGCCAGTTGGCTTTGCGTTTGGAATAAAGTCAAGACCAAGATTCACAACCTCTGGAGAAACCGATTCGACGGATTCAATCCTCACGAGATGTGGAGCAATGGTTTCAATCCTTGAACGTAGAGCTCTGGCGTCATCATATGGTAATCCGACACCTAAATATTCACTGAGGGCCTTGAATATGGTCCAGTCTTCTCTAGCAGAACCGACTGGGCCTGTGGCGGCAGTTGTCATTTGTGATCTGCCTTCAGTGTTGACATATGTGGCGGACTTTTCAGTGTATGCAGTACCTGGAAGAACGACATCTGCGAGGGAGGCACCGAGATCACCATGGTGACCGACGTAGACGACAAACGCATCATGTGGGATTGACTTCGGATCTATTTCATCGGAACCGAACAAAATGATGACCTTTGGAATGACAGCCTTCACTGCTGGGTCTGCGTTGTAAAAACCAATGTCAAGTGCACCAGCTCTGGAAGCTTGACGATGCAAGAAGCTCAAACCGTTCCAATCGGAGTTGATGATGTTTTCCTTGCCCTTGACAAAATTCTTCAAGATAGACTCGACGGCAGCAGAATCAGTGTTTTCCCAAACACCGGAGCCGACAATGATCAATGGATGCTTGGCAGAGGCAAGTTTTTCTCCTAACTTACCGCTGAGGGCGGTCTGTAAGTCGTTTGTGGTTTCACCCAATTGGCTTAAGTTGAAAGTTGAGTCGAATTTTTCACCAATGTGGTGGATTTCAACATCGTCGGATTCTAACCATCTCTCTCTGATTCTTGCGTTCAAAACGGCAGCTTCGTGTCTTGGGTTGGAGCCGACAATCAAGATCTGATCAGCCTCGTCGATACCTTCGATGGTGGAGTTGAAGATGTAGTTGGATCTGATGTCGAACGATGGCAAATCGGTGACTGGTGCGTCGATGGTCAAGTTCTCAGAGTCCAATCTGTTGACCAAATCCTTGAGGGCGACCATACCTTCGACGTCGACCAACGGACCTGCGACAGCTTGAACCTCGTTCTTGGCAAGGTTGATTTTCTTGATGGAGTCTGCAATCAAGGACAAAGCGCCGTCCCAAGTTGCGTCAACGAATTTGTTGCCCTGCTTGACCAAAGGTTTGGTCAATCTCTGGACCTTCAAAGCGTCACATGCGTATCTCGATCTATCACTTATCCATTCCTGGTTGACTTCTTCGTTCAGTCTTGGCAAGATTCTCATGACTTCCATACCTCTGGCATCAACTCTGATTGCAGAACCCAAGGCGTCCATGACGTCGATGGACTCAGTTCTCTTCAACTCCCAAGGTCTGGCCTTGAAGGCGTATGGCTTGGAGGTCAAGGCACCGACAGGACACAAATCAATGATGTTACCGGATAACTCAGAGTTGATGTTTCTCTCGACGTAGGTACCGATCTGCAGGTCGTTACCTCTACCGGCGGTACCGAATTCTGGGGCACCAGCGACATCGTTCAAAAATCTGACACATCTGGTACAGTGGATACATCTATTCATAGAGGTTTTCACCAAAGGACCAACGGCCTTGTTTTCGACGGCTCTCTTACCAGAGACCTCATGGAATCTACCACGGTCGGCACCGTACTTCAGAGTTTGCTCCTGCAAGTCACACTCACCACCCTGGTCACAAATAGGACAGTCCAAGGGATGGTTGGAGAGGAGGAATTCTGTTATACCTTCCCTGACCTTCTTGACCTTGTCGGATTGGGTGATGACCGACATACCGTTACCGGCAGGCATCGAACATGCGGCAGCCATCTTTGGGGATTTTTCGATCTCAACCAGGCACATTCTGCAGTTACCGGCGACGTTCAACCTGTCGTGGTAACAGTATCTTGGGATGTAAACGCCCGCCTTCTCGGCGGCCTGGATGATTGAAGACCCCTTTTCAATAGAGACAGGAATACCGTCGATCTTGAGCTCGACTTCCTGCCTGACGAAAGCGGTCTTGGAGAGACTTCTGGTTGCTTGTTTGGCAACAGATTTAGAAATCGCCAATCTGTTGAATGATCTTAACATCTTGGTGAGCGTTCTTTTAAGAGGGTAATGATGGTTGATTCCCTGTATATGCTGTTCTTTTTTCTTCTATAATGTTAGTTTGCTGTGGCGACGTGAGGAGACTGTTTTGTTTCTGTTTCGGAGAGCCTTTTTCTTGGATGGTGTTCTCTGTTTTCTTCAACGAGTAGGATCCGTCGGGCGCTCGAGTATCTGGGGGGATGACAGCCAATGGCGACGATTTTCTAGAGTCCTTACCAGCAAATAACAGTGACGTGGGTCTCCGCAATGCAACTGTAACGTAAACAGACAAGTGTGACCTTCTTCCGCAGCGTATGGCTCGAAGAACTGCTCCAGAGGGGGTGTGAGAGCACAGCGCAGAGCGCAGAAGCACGCCAACAGCAAATCCAGAGGTAGAAAATCTGCAATTGTAAGCAGAGCAGGAGTTCCCCTCACTTCTCGCCAGCAAATTGCAGCCGCGGAAAGTAAGCAGTGTAAGCAGTGGCAGACGTTGGAAAAAAGCAAGGTGCGACGATCGGCGTGGGATACGCATGGACAGAGGCCGGGTAACAGGTGCTGAGGCTGGTCGGGACACGAAGGGCTGCCATTGGACGGGCGAGGGGTCGGTTGCTAGTTGTACATTGGGGGCGCCCGGGGGGCGCCCGGGGGCGAAGAAAAATACATAGGGGGTGTCGGCCATGGCGGTGGCAATGATTTTCAGGCGGTACTGAGCTCCTCGATCTTGCGACGCTTCACCTGTTCGTCGACGTGGTAGCCGTTGCCGGCGCTACTGCTGCCCTCGCCTAGAGTAGGTAGGTCGGAGGTGTTGTTGCTGTTCTCGTCGACGTCAACGTCAGCGCTCTGCTGCCGGCTCGAAATGGCGCTGTCGGCAGCGCTGTCGAGACGGGCACCAGGCTTCCTCTTGCGCTTGAACGCGTCAGGACCCTCCACCTCTCGGGAGACGGCGAGGAGCAATGTGGCGATCCTTCGCGCGATCTCATTGGTAGTGCGAGACTTAAAGTAGAAGCAGTAGCGGAAGAGCTCCTCCTTCATGATGTCCTGCTTGATCAGATCGTACAAGTGCTGGTTCAAAAGGCCGTACTCATCCGCCTTGATTAACAGGTACCGATCCTCGATGAGCGAGTACATCCGCTTCGAATTGTTTGGCGGGTATTGGATTGTGAGCTCCTCGATCGGGAACTTCACCTCCTTGATCTTGCCCCGTAGGATTTCACTCTGCACCTTGCTCTTCTCCAGCTTGCGCTCGCCGATCTCGATCTCCTTCAGGTACCGCTCCCAGCCCTCGATCTCCTTGTAGCGCTTCCAGAAGACCTCTCCGTAGCGGCGCACGTCATCCTCGTCTTTCCCCTTCACATCGTTGCTGATCTCCTTGTAGTTTCTGGAACCATACTTCGCGCAGCCATGGATGAATTGCATGAACTCTCTTTTGTTCCAGTCGCCGAAGCCCTCATCGATTAACCTCCTCTTCTCCTGCATGTCTTCCTCGGTGAACGGCTCACTTTCGCTGATCTTGGTCTGTTCATTGCTGATGATGTCCTTAATCAAATTCTTCTGGTCTTTCTTGCTCAGCTTCTTGAATTCTTCGGGATCGTAGCCTTCATACTTCTTATTCTCAAGATCGAGATCTTCCTCGCCGATTCGATAGTTGACCCGCTTCTTGTAAGCCAACATCTCCTTCTCAAAGTAGTAGTTCAATTTGCTGTCAAAAAACTGGAAATCCATCAATTGGAAATGCTTAGGAGGCCGTGGCACGCTCGGTTTCGCACTGGGCGCCTTCATTTGGTTCATGACATCCTTGTAATATCCGTCAACACTGTACTGGTGCTCTTTTCTTACACGTTTCGACGGGTTGAGAAAAATGCCAACTCCCTTAGATTTCTTCTCTGCAAAGTTTTCACCATTCCACTCATACGCTGAGGTTTGTTCTCCGTTGAAATTCTGCAAATCGTCAAGACCAAGCTTTTCGAATTTGGCATTCAGCTCTTTAGTCTTTTCCTCACCACGCGATAGAATGACATCAATATCATCGTTCAACGACAAAGTTCCTTCATCATTATCAAGGACTTTTTGGGCACCATGTTGAATCATATTGAGTAAGTCATCCTTGTTGTTCGAATTGTCCTTTCGCTCTTCATTGTACCTACTACGGCCTTGCTGAATCACTAACTGATCCAAACGTAGCTTTTGAGCTGCTCTTTCAAGAACTTTCTCCTCAATTGCATTTTCGGTAACAAATCTAAACACCTTGACTTGCTTCTTCTGCCCTATACGATGTGCTCTATCCATCGCTTGTAAATCAGCCTGCGGGTTCCAATCTGAATCAAACAAAACAACAACATCAGCGGTGGTCAAGTTAATACCCAAACCTCCGGCACGGGTAGTCAAAAGGAATATGAACTTGTCACTGTCTGGTGCATTGAAATCATCTATTGCGCTGATTCTGTCTTCATGATCGGTTGAACCATCAATTCTGGAATACTGGTAATCACGCAAATAACAATAATCTTCCAAAATATCTAACAATCTACTCATCTGAGAGAAGATCAAAACTCTAGAACCTTCCTCTTTTAGCTTTTTCAAAAGTTTGTCGAGGACAACCATCTTACCAGCATTGAACACTAAATGTTCACCGTTGGTATACGGAGGACCAGGCTCTGCACCTTCAAATAGATATGGATGGTTGCAGCATTTTCTGAGTTGCATGACAATATTCAAAAGTCTTGTCTTACCTTCACGTTTTCCCACTTGTCCATTGACGGCTTCAATATCCTTTTGTAGTAGATTTCTGTACCATTTGATCTGCATTGCTGTCATTCCGACATACACATTGATTTCCTTTTTCGGTAACAAGCTCTTTTCGACATCAGCCTTCACACGGCGAAGAAGAAAGGGGGACAAAATTTTACGAAGCTTTTCAACAGCTTCTTTATCGTCTTTACTTTCTCCATTTTTAATGATCCCATCTATTTCACCGTCCTCTGAATCTTTTTCATTCTCATCATTTCTGCTTTCCGTTCTTTCGAACCACTCATTGAAAATCTCATTATCGCCGAAGACATCCGGGAGTAAGAAGTTAAGAAGAGCCCAAAGTTCGTGCAAGTTGTTTTGCAAAGGAGTTCCTGTTATAAGCAACCTGTTTTTCGAATAAAAGAGTCTGATGATCTGGGATAGCGAAGACTGCTCGTTTTTGATTCTGTGGGCCTCATCGATGACCATATACTGCCAACGGAATTTAGATAGCTTAGATTTCTCACGAATCACCATTTCGAAACTTGTGATGCAGACATCGAATTTGGCCTGCATCAAGATGTTATTGATGATATCGGCACGTTTCTCCTTATCTCCTTGCAGGACAACCACGTTGACATCCTTTGTCCATTTGAGAAACTCTCTACGCCAATTGTCTAATGTTGACTTAGGTACAATCACTAAAAACGGTCCGTCAATCTTTTTGTAGTATCGCAAATAACCCAAGAATGAGATGGTTTGCAAGGTTTTACCCAATCCCATCTCGTCAGCCAAAATACCCGATAATCTATTTTCGTAAAGAGAAATCAACCAGTTCAAACCTTGAATCTGGTAATCACGCAACTTACCGTCGACATAGTTTGGGCTATCTGAGAGGAAACTAGACGCTGTTTCATCCATTTCATCCTCCTCGTTGTTTATAAGCTCTGCGTCTTCCTCCTTCTCTGACTTTCTCTTCCGGCGGTTTGACGACGGGGAGGAGGTAAGACCACCGGAAACGGCTCCAAGCCTGCCTGTAGCATGTTTTTGGTCGATCTGCCGAATCATCTTGTGGAGAGCCTTATCGTTGGTGGCCCTGGTATCGATGAAGTAACGGAAGAGGGGGGATAACGAGAGAAGGTATTGGAACCTTTTGGCGGCATCCTGCGAATTGTGCTTCTTGTACTCTGTTTGCGGATCCGTGGAAAGCAGAAACCGTTTCAACCGTTGCTCGTGTGTTTCGTTGTTGTTGATAGTGGCACTGTCGGGCAGATCGGTCTGACCGCTGCCGCTGTCGTTGCTGCTCGTCACTGGAACAGCTTCTGTGCTGACCGTGTCTGTGGTAGACGGCATGATTCTATCGTGTGCTGTTGTGTCCTGGCTGAGGGGAGCAAAGTGGCAGGAAGAAGTGACCAGGGGCAAAAGACAGAATAGCAAACACAAGGAGCAAAAAAAGAGAAAAAACTGGAAGCTTCAACAATGTCGTTGAAGATACCAATTTTTAATTTTAATGTGTGACGGAAACAACGCGTTGACATTTCTTATTTATTATTTTTTCATCAGCATTACTACCGTTATTGCATTTGCGGGCTATACATCTATACATGGTGGAAGCTGCGGCCGAGGCATGGTGCGCTATGTACAAGGGCCCTCGTAGCCTCCCACGTCACCCAGTCATCTGCTTGATGATGCGTCCGGCGAACCGCTGAGATAGTCCTTCTTGATTTGCTCGTAATGTTTGAGATCCTTGTCGGTGAACTTCCGCCCCGTTTCGACGAAGTTCCCGACTACACGGTGGGCCTGCATGAACTTGGAAACACACCTGCTTGTGCACTCCGACTCACCCTTCGTCAGGTCCCCCTCTCCGTAGTCCAACGGTATGCACTTCTGGCAACAGGTCTTCCTTATAGTTTCCAAGAGTCCGTTCAGAGCGTCATACTGGAACTCGGCGAGCTCCAACCTTTGCGGCGAAACTCCCTGCGGGGACACACTATTATTATCTATGAATATCGACATCGCCTCTGTTTGCTTCTCTTCAGCCTGCTCTGGCCTGCGTTATGCCCTTCTTCATCTCTCTTTTCTCCAATCTTCTTCCTGCCCTCTACATCCTCTCTATCTTCCCCGCCGTCTTTCCGTCTTCATCGTGAAAAACTCAGATTCGCGACTCTTGGTTTTTCTCCGTCTCTTTCATGTCTGGGGGCCATGTGCCCGCCACGGGTCTGGAAGCACCATATTGGCCCGGAGAAAGTGAAGACAGCTTTCCTGAACAGAAGATCCTCTCGTTCTTTGGACAGAGTTTTGTCACATTTGCAAGGTCAGTCCCCCAGATCATTCCAACAGCTAGAACAACAAGTCTTTCAATTTTTCTTCAAATACCTTACTGCAACAGTTTTTCCCACGTTTTTACCACTCCAGAGAACCACCTACCATGTTTTAAGTTCACCTCCTACAACCAGACGACGCCGAAGAGGGGGGATACTTCATCGACCAGCCAAGACACTAGGCAAGGAAGTGACGTTGCTGCCAGAGATGATATCTCATTTTCGTTGGATGATCTACAAAAGCGTGACATTCTTGGAAGAACGCTACTACACATTTTGGCGATTTTAAACGACGTTCCAAACTTGATCAAGGTTCTAAAATTGATTTCCAAAACAAACAATCACCAGCATTTACTTGTTGAAGATGTCGAGAATCATTGGAATGTATTACATTTTGCAATAGACGCTTTCAACTTCTCTTTCGTGAAAATTATATTAAATTTCAACTCTCCGGTGCAGGTGAAGTTATTGAAACACAAGGACAAAAATAATTTGACTCCTTTTGATTTGCTTCAGACATTTAAAACGACTTTCGATTCTTCCAGCCACATTATTCATTCTATAGATTCAAATGGTAACTACAAATCCAAAAAAAAAACTAGCCCATCATTCGGCCAAACACACTCGTCATCGTCATTATCATCATCTCTCATCATATCACTTGCGAGTGGCGAGTTCTCGGAGATAAACCTTGCTGACAATTTGTTTCCGCCGCCTTTTTCAAATCCTTTACTCCCGTGTATAATCTCAAAGTTCGTGTCGTCCTCAACACATTCGGCATTGATCACTTCAACGGGCTACTTTTATCTTTCGAATCCTCAGCCGACCTTGTTCAATTCATCTTTTTGCAGGGTACAGTTTTTTGATGATCTTCATGCAAGCGGTGAAAAAGTGATAGATATAGCTGTGACATCTGGCCATACGGTTGTTTTGACCTCGTTGAATAGAGTATTCACTTTTGGTAATAACATCAAAAGACTAAACCTATACCAAATATCAAGCTCTTCGAATAATCACAACTACTCGAAAGATTTTCATTCATTGATACCCATATCAGTTTCTGTGAAAAACAGATCTTCTTCAACCACACCACCGACATCTGCTCCTCTATCTACCGGTAATAACTTTAGTGCATTAAATTCGTTAAAGACTTTTTCCTCTTTAGATTCTACCAACAACAATATACCTTTCAACTTCAAAGGCGTTGCAGCATCTAACAATCATACTATTGTCTATTCAAAAACGGCTTTACATATTCATGGTTTAAACCTGGGCCAATTTGGTCCGCTAACAAACTCTATTCAATCTTTGAACAAACAGGGGGAAAGGAATCAGTTCACGACGGCCAGCACTATATCTGCTATTGCATCGTCCGCTCATTCACCGTGGAAATACGAAGATGATCCAATTCAACAAGTGGTAGCTCTCGACTTGGCTACACTAGTAGTCACTCAATCGAGTCTTATACATGTCTATGTAGCAGGACTTCACGCCAAAATTTCTCTCCCATTCAATAAATATTTAGAAGATTCATGGAATAAGTTCAAACCAAGAATTTTGAGTATGCCAAAGAAAATTGTTAAAATAGTTGCTCCTTTGTCACCGGATCATTTCAATGGTGATAAGACTACGAATAACTCCGCAGGAAATATACACTCAAACTATTCTGTCCTCACGTTACTGGACTCCGGAGAGATATACGTTTTTACTTTTCCACGATACGCCTTATCTAAAGATCTTCTCAAAGAATCAGTTAAATTCACTTTGATTTGGAATCCATCTAGAACAGAGATGAGAGCAAATGATGTCTCAATAGGAACAGCAGATAACAATAACAATTCTGGAATAGGTGCTGTTTTGTGCACTCAAAGCGGAGAGGTTTTTAAGCGTACCAAAACAAAATGGACGAGGATTAATGATGTATCTAAAATAAGAAATGTTATTGTAGGATATGGCTTTCCTATAGTCGGAAATTTCAATTCTGATGATAATCCGTTCAAAACAATCTTGTTAAGACAGGAAGATACGATGTTGAAGCATGAAATTACCCCATCCCAAATTATAATTGATTTTGCAACATTATCACCTCTTGATGGATCGTTGAGGTATGAAGAAAATCTGACTTCAAGTGATTCGACTTCGTGTGACATAGATTTTCTTTCTTATCGTAAAATCGATGGTCTTGACGATAAGGATGAGTATGAAAACGACTCCGTTGACACTCAGTACGAAGACAGAATTTACAGCATCTTTTTTGATAAGCATGTTCGTCCGTTTTCTTATAAACGTATGAAAGTTTCTAACGTCCCATTTTTCAAATCAGGAACATTTTTTGACACTATTATAGGTACACAAGATCTTGTTGATGGCGCTACTTCTCAAGTCGAAATGAAATTTAGCAAATTTTATGATTATGAAATTTCAGTAAAAAATTCCACGACTGACACACAATTTAGTTTTTTTGCTCATAAGAAATTTTTATTCAACCGTTTGGGAATCAAAGAGTCAACTTACTTTCTTGAGCGAAAAGATCTCAAGTTCAGTTTTGCAGAGTCAAATGCTATCATTGTTGGAGATATTGATATTCGAAATGTTGCCCTTTTTCTCCACATGCTTTACACAGATGTATCATACGACATCTGGGACTCTAAAGACGAGGCGCTGGCAACATTAAAGGTAGGATGGGACAGATTGATGTATTCATTTCCTACTGTGAATCTTGGGAAAGCCATTCGAGCGACATTTGCCGATGATAATACAGGAGATGTTACAGTAAAGCTAATGGATGGTAATATTTTGACGTACAAATATTTATTATCTTGTCGATGTGATTATTTCAAGCAATATTTCGCTGACTTTTGGTCTCAAACTGATATCCTTGACTTCTCCCACGTTTCAAAATACACATGGAGGTTGGTTATGAATTATCTCTCCGGATATGCCAACGACGAAATATTTTACAATACGATCATAGAGCTAGCGAAGTCATGTTCAGAGTATACACAAGAGAGAAAGATGGCAAAGAAAAAATCTAATCGGTTTGTTTCAAACAATGCTGAAGAAACAGGACTAAACTCTTCTGATGATTTTGTTAATATTGTGCTAGAGGTCTTGTATTTCTCAAATGAGCTATTATTGCCTAGCCTACGGCAACTTTGTGAGCTAGCCATCAAAGATTGCATCAATTTTGATAACTATGATATTTTCTTGCAGCATGCGTTCATATCTGGATCCAAACAACTATTTGCAAATTGTGGGTGGTTTGTTTTCAATAATTTGTCTTTATGCTATAGTGACCAGCGCTTGAATTCGAGTGTAATCGGAGAGGATTGCATTTGCGCTCTTGAGACCAAAATTCATCAGTTAGTTAAGACTTACATTCCTGAACGGAAGAAGCAGGTCCAAGATACATCACCTTCTTTGAAACTGATTTCGAGGAAGAAAAATACCATGAAAACCAATGAAATCCACAGTCATAACATTGCTTCTTTTGTGCAAGACATTGAACAGTTCAACAGGTACTATTTACATCCATATTTATGGGATGAACACGGTATATCAGATGATCAAATAACATCACGAACGCTCATGAGTAGGAGAAAGTCTCAAACTAACGTTGTTTCAAAGAGCATGAGATCCAATTCAACGTCATTGCATTCTCCTACAGAAGGGTCTGATTTAAAACATGAAGGAAGTTCTACTCAACTGAGTTCAGGGCTAGCCTCAAGATCATCTTCTGATGAAAGCGCAATTTCTGATGACACCCATGATACTTCAGACGGATTTATAGTGGTTCAGAAGGCTAGGAGGAAGTCCTCTACCATTTTAGCATTAGCAACTTCGGGTAGATCATATTCGAGTACTTTGAACAGGCCTCTCGTTGATAGCGGCCTAATTAGAAGAGATAGCAACAGCGGTAGTACAACTAATAAAAGTGTACTGAATGCCAGTGAACCATGGAAAATCATCAAAACTGGGACCTTTAGTACTGACAGGTCCTCGAGTTTTGGTTCTCAGATGGTTAACAACAGTGTTGGAAGCTCTACTACTACCCTCGATGAGATCTTCACTCAATCTAAGAGTGGAACCAAGGTGGAAACGAGACCAAAGAGCAGGATTACGGCACCGTTGCGCATTTCGCAGAAAGAGCGGAAACTCAGAGAGCGGGAAGAGTCTGAAAAGACGGCCCGGGAGAGCATCAAAACCAACGAAAAAAACCTCAACGGTAAGGCTCCCTGGATTGCTACTAATGCTTGGGGAAGTAATGCTCCCAGGGTTGTGGGAAGCGGCGTTGAAACAGTTGGTGCCGAGATTTCGTTTGGTAACATTGCCCATGCGGAGCTAAACACTGCCACCATACTTGCTCCGAACAAGATGAACACTGCGCATTTTCCATCTTTGGAGGAGCTGCGTAGTGTGAAGGTGAAGGGTAAAGCAACGAGTGAGAGTGCAACAGTTGCGACTGGTTCTAGTTCTGGTAACGAGTTTCTCTATTATGAAGGACGAAACGACGAACTAGGGAATGCTTCTTCAGTTACCTCCAATGGGGGCAACAAATCTCTGGAAGAAATCAGAGAGGAGGAGGAGTTTGCGAAATGGTGGAAAGAGGAGAGTGAAAGAGTTCAAAGAGCCTTGAAGCAATCTCAAGACAACGGTAGTAACAGCGGGAGAGGCAAAAACAGTAACCACAATAGCACCAGGGGAAATCGTGGCGGGAAAGGTGGAAGGGGTGGTAGAGGAAGAGGAGGAAGTAAGAATGGAGGAAGAGGCGGAAAAGGCAAAGCGAAAAGAGACGAAGGAGTTCAAATTCGAACATAACCATATATATCCCTGTATATAGAGAGACAATTGTAAGAAATGCATTGTGGATTTATAAAGAAAAATAATGTATATACGGTTTTGGAATGAGATTATAGATATAGGAACAAGAAAACGTTAGACATTACAGGTTGGAAGGGTAAAGAGAAGAAAATAAAGAAGAGAAGTAGAATTAAATGGGGAGAAGGAGGAGAAATGGAATATTTTCTAGTTCTAGGACAGTTATTAGTATTGTTTGTTGCTTGAGTTGTCAAAATTAAGATAACGTAGTAAAGGTATGCAGAGGAAAAGGCGCCGTAAGAGGATAATCGGAGATCGGTTATTTTGTGCTAGAAGATGAAGTACCTGGATGTGTGTATTTGCCTGCATCCTCAGAGTCACGGTTTTGCTGTGAGGTACTTGATAAAGTTACTTCAAAAGACTCTTTGAATCTCTTTGGGTACGTCTTCGTTGTGGTGTTTGCAGACTTCTCAATGTCGTAAGCTTCAGCTATTTCGTCATCAGAGTAGAAGATGTCTCTTTTTTCTGCGTCAAGGTTTGGGTCTGTCTCCACGTCACTTTTCTTATTTTTGTTGTTGCCAATGTTGTTCGGCTTTGTATTGGAGAAATTTCCCTTACTGCTGCTGTTGCTTCCATCAAACTTGTTGCCATTGACGACATTGTTTGAGACAGATGAAGAGGAAAGGTCATTCAATGGGATCTGGTTCTCAAGGTCGTATGGCGAAGGAGAAGAGAGCGGGTCATTGATGTCATCTAAGTCTGCAAAGAAATCTGAAGGTTTTAAAGGGTCTTCGTTCCAAATGTTGTGGAAAGATAAGGACTCGTAGTTCCATCTGCAAAATTTATCATTGATTGGCAACTTTCCTCTCCATTTCACGCAGGAGAAGAAGAAGACAGCCAGACAAGAACCAACGACGACATCGATGAAATAGTGGTGGGTCAGGTACATGGTCGAGAACCATAACCAGACGACGTATGAGATCCAAATTGGGGCACCCTTTGGTAAAAGGTAGGTCAACCATAGGGCATCCATGGTGGAGCAGCCGGAGTGTAGCGAGGGCATGGCGCCGAAAATGAGTGGGGAATTGGTGAAACCCGTGGTGTACATGTCAAAACCTAGTAACTGGTCGATCCTACCCAAGCCACCTGGGGAGCCCTCCATGGAGTAGTTCGCCTTTTCAAGACCGTGTAAAACTTTGTACCAAGGGGGAGCGCAAGAGAAAACGAGGTCCTGCACGAAGACCCCGGACAAATTCATCAAACCGAAAGACCAACAGAATTGAGGCAAGGTCTGTGGAGGCGCAAACACAAATATCAAAAAGGCGACAATGAAGGGTAGAGCAAAATGGATCATACCGTAGGGCAGCCAGGATAGAACGTCCAAAAAAGTGTTTGTCTTAGAGGCCAAGATCTCAGACAAGTTGTCGCCGAAAAAAATTGTCTCCAAGATGGGTAAGACCTTGACGGAGATTGGTCTTTTCATTGAGAGCGGTATGAACTTAGAGTTGAAGAAGAGAAACACCCATGCCAAGATGGGCAGGCCGTTCGTGAAAAACTGCGAGAGGATTGGGGCAAAGTTGATGTACACGAGCACGAGCACGACAACGAGCTTGGCGAGGATGGGCACCCTCATGATAGAGATGGAGAAGATAAACACAACCAGCAGGAGGGAGAAGTGGAGAATCGTGAACCACGACGCATTCTGGAGGTTTTTAGGTAAGTTTTTCAGGTTCGGGATCGGGTTGAAAGACGTTTCCAGGGCAGGCAACTGGTTTCTGCTCGACTGGGAAACCTGAAACGCAGATATGATCTGTTTGACCAAGGCAGGGAGCGAGATCATCCGGGGAGGGATAAAGAGAGAGAGGAGGGGCCAGAGAACGGGTGGATGGATGAAGGAATTGACAACAACAATGGACCACTGGGGGGAATGTGGGTGAAGGGAAGAGTGAACGGTAAGCGGGAAGACTTGTGGATGGGAGAGGAGCAACCAAGGAAGAGAGAACAGGCGTATTGGGGCAAAGAGAGGCTGCAGATCAGCGGTCTGGTGGCTTGTGCAGTCCGTTTCAAGGTGTGTGTGTGTGTGTTAGTGTGGCAGGGAGACACGCTGGAGAGGCAAGCCAACAGGACAAAGATGCCTTCTTTTTGCAGAATGATCCCCTTTTTTCCTTCCCACCAAAACACCCGTGCACCAAATAAAATGGTGCTGACATAATCACAGGTCACGTGAGCGGTATGCACCCGCCACATCTGCCGCGCCACACATTCTCCTTCCCCTTATCCCCCCTACCGCCGGCCCCGTTTGACACAATTTTCAGCCCGCCAACAGCCCAAAAGGGCAGCCAAAGGCCAAACGCCCAAAGCCTAAAAGAGGCCAAAAAAGGCCAAGAGGCGTGCTCAGCGTTTTCCAGAGTCCGCACTCCCCAATTTACCCTATTCAGTCCTCGGTGCCATTAATTGGCCAGCAAGGCACTGCGCACCTGTCGGCGGGTGTCACATCTTCTTGACGTCTGCACAGAGCCAGAGCCATAACCAGAGCCAACACCGTCTCAAGATTCGCCGTACGGCACATCGTGCTTCTCTGCTCCTCTACTCCACACCCTGCGCTGTTTCTAACACCTGACCTCACGCCTGGGTCTCACCAACATAGCTCAGTTCGTTCCGCCCTCTTCCTTCTCCTGGCAACTTCTTTTCGTAGGTGTCCTTCCAGCTGATACAAGACACAACGCAGACAAGCTAATCTTCAGGCACATCTACGGTCGGCGTTCTAGATCTCCCTCCTGCTGACTCCTTCTCCCACCCTGTTCACTGTCCAGCCCGCTTGCGATGAACAACAACATATCGAACTTGTCTGCAGGGTTGCGAAACATCCATCTGTCGGCGTCGGATCACCACATAGATAACGACGGGAACTTCTCTGCCAATCCAAACATTACCAAACAGCAGCTCCAGCAGCAGCAGCAGCAGCAGCAGGCAGAGGAAACATCGGAGTTGAGAGAGTTCTTCAGCAACCCAACCCCCACAGACGGCTTCTCGCTCATCACACACCGATCGGCTCCAAATGGCTTCAAGATAGCCATCGTCCTGTCAGAGTTGAACTATAGCTACAGAACGATACATCTAGATTTCAACAAAAACGACCACCGTTTGCCCCAGTTCCTCCAGTTGAACCCGAACGGCCGTGTGCCCGCGTTGATCGACCACTCAATACCCAACCTCAATAACGTTTCCCTCTGGGAGTCCGGCTCGATCATCATATACTTGGTGAACAAAAAGTGCAAGGAGGACAATAACGTCTGTCCGCAGATATGGTCCAATAACCTCATTGAGCAGAGCCAGATTCTGTCGTGGCTCTTCTTTCAGACCTCTGGCCATGCTCCGATGATCGGACAGGCTCTCCATTTCCGCTATTTCCATACAATAAACGTGCCCTCGGCGATAGACAGATACACCGACGAGGTGAGGCGTGTCTACGGTGTCCTAGAGATGGCTCTCAGTGAGCGCAGGGAGGCCCTCATCATGGAGCTCGATTCTGAAAACGCAGAGTCCTACTCCTCCGGCCTTACTCCACTCAGCCAGTCGAGATACTTCGACTCCCCCGTCTGGCTAGTGGGCGACCGTTGCACCATAGCAGACCTCTGCTTTGTCCCCTGGAACTATGTCGTCGATAGGATAGGCATCGATTTGAAGGCGGAATTCCCAGAGGTGTACAAATGGACCAAAAGGATGATGCGCAGACCTGCCGTCGTGCGTGCATTAACCGAGGCATGAACCTACAAACAGACTGAAACAGACGGAAGGGAAGGAAAGGGAAGCGGATTCTCCTTGTTTTCTTCTCTCTGGCTCTTCCTGGTTTCTTTCCGATTATTTAAACTATTGTATATTACTTCTTATAGCAGGTGTGTTCTATGCACCAACGAAAAATCACCAAATTTGGAACTAAGGCAAACCTCAAAATAGGCTATGCCACAGAAAGATATACCTAGCTTCTGCTTGTCGTATGAAGCTATACAGAAAACGGGCTGCAAGAGCCATATATATATATACAAGTCTATTTCGTCTCTTCAACAGGAGCAGCAGCATCGCCGGTACCGCTACCACCACTAATATCGTTCTCCTCGCATTTGCAGTTGTACGATGCCATAAGCTTCATGACTCGGTCGTCACCATCAAATTCTCTGACCCATTCGCTGTTGTTCTTTCTGGCGATTTTGAGCCAACTTGATGGCCAATCTCCCTCCTCCTCAATGCCGTCGTTGAGATCATCCTTTGTGAAGGCACACCACTTCTTGCGGACCAACTTTAGGATCTTCTCGTTGAATTCAACTAATTGTTCTCTCTTGTGGTAGAATCTCCACATTCTCTCAGGCTGTCTTGTGAATCCAGCCACGTTGTAGTTTCTCAACTCTAAAACAGGTTGCACAAAGAAGTACGGTATCCCACTTTTCTCGTCTCTGAGAGAATTTAAAACACGAGAAAACTGTACGTCGTCTGTGAAATCAACCTTGTCTAAGTCGAGTTCTGGCGCAATTATGCTGTTCTTGTAATCCTTCGCATAAATGTAAGCAGCTGGGGCGTACTTGGCATCCTCCTCTTTCTCCTTTTCCTTTTCTAATCTCTCCTTCTCCTTTTGCTCTTCCGTTTTCACATCATCTTCCAGTTTAATGCCCTTAGATTCCGAAATCTCTTCAGTAGTGGAAGGTGGTGGTTGAGGTGGAGCATCCAACGGTCCAAGCAACCCTTCATGGACACCATTCACATACTCCTTAAATGCTCCACGTCCGATACAGATGACACCGCCAGCGTCCCTGACATTTGATACGAGTGCATCTTCACTCTTCACTTTCTCAACACGTGAGTGGAAATCTCCGAAAATCTTCTTTACGCCCAATACATCCATTGGCTCGTAAAGTTCCCTCACAGATTTGATTTCTTCATCTTCACTGGCCTTCTTTGTATCGTTCACTTTGTATGACTGGAACACGGGGTTAATGCTTGCGCCTACTGGGGTTGAAGCTTTCACATCTTTGTCCGTTTCCTCCCTCTCCCCTGTCGGCTTTTGTTCCAGGCCTGCCTTCTTTCTACGAAGTGCTCTGATTTCCTCAGCAACCTTGTACCTAATGTCACCCTGTCTCTCCATAGTGATCAGTTCGTAGTCTAGCCCTGATGCGTTGATCATCGGTTTCACAAACCGACGGAAATATTTCATGCTCTCGTCAAGATAATCATTCGGCGTTGGCGCCACATAGATTCTGAGCTTTCTTGGGATTTCATCCAGCGGATACTGTGCACACTGGTTCTTGTACTTTTCCATGTACTCATCACGGAGCTGACGCTGCTTCCACTTGTCGTAAACAATGCCACCTCCTAAAGTACCAACAACCGTCCAGAAGATCATCCAGTTCCTGGACGGCAATTTGAACGACTTGATACCCAAGGCGGCAAATGCAGGGTTCGAGTAGGACATGTCTGTGTTCCAAAGATATACCTTGTTATATACAGAAAGTAGAAGATCTGTCAAGCAGGATACAGAGCTCCACCTGCATGACTACGACGACAAGACTTGACTTGGCTTTGGAAAGTCCCATACAAAACTTCGCACTCTGTGGAAAATATCGAGGCGGGAGTCTTTCAGGAAGGAGATTTTCAGGCCTCCTCGTACACCTTCAACAACTCCACGGCGTTGTGGGTGTTCTGGGCAACACGCTTTTCGTTGAGGTAGCCCTTCTTCTGGACATCAACATTGCTAGTTCCAGCCAGTTGAACCACATCCCATGGTAGCAACGTCTTTCTACCCTGTTTGAAGACAAGCTTAGCAAGCGAGAGACAGTAGACCCTCTTGCCGAGCTTGTCTCCTTCTTCCCGGTTCAAATACAGTGGAGGAAAGTTCTCCGGAACGTTGATCGATGTTGAGCAAGCAGTATACTTCTCTGTCTCGCCTTCTCCGCCTCTTTTCTCGATCAACCTGATTCTCTCATCGACGGTGAACACAGTAATCAACCAGAGCCACTTGTCTCCCCAGCCGACCACTTTTGTGTGCATCTCGTAGTTCTGGAACGGTTTCATTTCCTTCATAAAGTGGTTGGTAATGCTAGCCAATGGAATGAATGCAAAGTTCTCACCCTTGAGAATGGATGTTTTGAAGTATCTGTGCAATGCGTTTAGGGTGCACTCAGTACGACATAGGTCCAATTCTGTGAAGTAGGTGACGTTATTCTTATGAAACCCAAAAAAGTCACATTCCATAAGACAGCATTGGCTTTTCCTGACGAGCTCGACAAATGGTGATTTGGCTTCTCCCTTTCGATCCAATTTTTCTAGTTTTTTGATGTACAGATATTTTGCTGCAATCCAGAAAAACCTGATGGAGTAGGCTCCAGGGAGATACTTGTAACATGAAACGCTGAATATGGCCAATATGCCGACAATTAGCTTGCCCAACATGCTTGTGTTGTAGTTCCTAACGTGATCAAAGGCTCCAATGGCATTCTCGGTATCTCTGATAACACGAGGTGTAGCTGGCACAACATATTTTCTGTAGTAGTGTTGCTCACGATATGTTCTCCAATTTCCCGGGCTGAGGACGGGGAAAGGAGAAAATTCACTCCTCGGGCCATTTACGTAAGAAGACACCGAAAGGCAGCCGAAGCACCTTTTGTCTGGTTCGATTAGGAATATATGTATATTACTGCAGCAACGACTACTGCGAGGGCATAAGTTATAAATAAGTTTATAGATTGAGTGGAAATCAGAAAAGGACGTGATAATATAGTAGGGGGAAAAGGAACGGAAAAAAAGATAAAAAACGGAGACCAAGCGTATGTTGGTGTGAACAAAAACTCATAATGTATTGTAAAAATGTCTGATAGTAAAAAAAAAGTACAAGAAGTAAATTGGTAACATGGATCGGATGAATAACATGAGAGAGGAATATGTGTGGGTGGGGGCGGAAGGAGGAGCGGAAGGGGGGCGTGGCAAGATGTAGAGGAGGATGGAACTTTGTGGTCTTTTCTTGCTGATCGTGGCCCGGAGTCTATAAAAATACATCAACCGATTCTGCTTCGTAGTGAATATAATATTGGAGGAGAAAAAAAATGAAAAATTGGAATGTGTGAACGGTTCGAATAAAGACGCACTGTAGAATACAAGTAAAATGGAAATGGGGTAAATCGGCAGATTTTTTTTGAATGCATGAAGATGACAACAACGACTGTAGGCAATAGAGCTATCTTCTCTTTCTCTCACTTGGATTGATCATCTTGGGGCATTGATTAGTTTCGATGTGTTTCGATAACCATTCTTGCACGTTATCGAAATAGGCACCACATTCTCTGCAATGTCCGGAGACTCTCAACCTTTCGCTCTTCAAAGTGTTTGGAGGGTATCTGAAATGGATGGCCTTCAGGTGATTTTTGTAGGTGTCACATCTGGTGAAGAAACCGGTATGATGGCATATCTCTCCTCTGTTTGATCTCAAAAGATCTGCACCAGGGTGGTAAGGACATTGGAATTCCCATTCTCCCAATTGAGACAGATGACATTTTTCATGTCTGATCAAATCATTCAGTCTCTTGAAGGCTCTGTTACAGGTGGAACAGATAAAAGGCTTTGAGTCTTTGTTGTGGATGGTCTTATGAGTGGTCAAGTTTGAGAAGAAGTTATGACAAATTGGACACTCTCTCTTCTTCCGTGGCTGGTGAGCTGGCTTTGCAGTTGGGAGAGAAGAAGAAGAAGAGTTTGCGGAAGAGATGGAGTTTGTAGTGTTATTGATATTATGTTCCATGCCTGCAGCAGAGGAGGATCTCTTTATTGAGTGGATGCTCGAACCGCTATTTGCGTGGTTGATTGAGTGGATGCTGTGAATACTGCTGTTACTGTTGTTGGTTGCCATTGGATTGGCACCATTGTTGTTGCCGCTGTTGTCCAGAGAGGTGATGTAGTGATTGCTGGAGATGGAGTTGAACGAGAGAGGCGAGTCGAAATTATGTTGCAGAGAACTGTACGATGGGTAATTGTTGTAGGAGTTGAACCCATTGTAGCCGTTGAATACAGTTGACATAGTGTGTTGCTGTTGCTGTTGCTGTTGTTGCTGCTGCTGCTGCTGCTGGTGTTGGTGTTGCTGGTGTTGCTGGTGTTGCTGTTGCTGATGCTGATGTTGTTGGTTTTGTAGTTGAGACTGAGGCTGGTGTTGCGAAAGGTTTGAGCTTTGATGAGCCAACGAGGAATCATGGGCAAGCTTGAATAAAGGAGGTAAGTTTGAGCTACTTGAATTTGTAGTTAACTGAGGAGAGGACTTGATTGCGTTGATGTTGCCAATGTTTGCATTATTGCTACCATTGTTGAGACCAGTGCCTAGATTTGGTTCGGAGACCGAGCCCATGTTTGCAGAGGGGATTGTGCCGTTATTTGGCTGTGGGTTGTTGTTGGCGTTGTAAAGGAATGGAGTTGCCAAAGGAGGCAACATGACCATGTTTGCGCCGGCTTGATTTGGGTTTGCTTCAAGTGGAGAGGAAGATTTTTTCAGGTTGATCTGGCTGTGATTCATGTTCAAATTGACTGCATTCGACAGAGGTATTTCCTCGTTGGAGTTCATCTTGTGTGCCTGTTGTTGTTGTTGTTGTTGTTGAGGGTGGTCTGAAGGCTTGCTTTGCGAGACGGAGGAATCTGGCGAAGAAGAGGATGCGATCTTGGAATTCTGGTTAGATTGGGTAGATTTGTTGATGACCAAGGGAGGGGGGAGGATCGTTGGCAGAGTGTTGCCATTGCCATTGCCGTTGCTGTTCTGAGTAGAACTCTGAATTTGGCCCTGGTTCGGGTTCGGATGGTGGGAGGGAGAGGTGGAGTTTGAAGGGGCGTTATTGACGGGGAAATTGATGGAATTGAGCGGGTTGATGTTGAGCTGATTGAGCTGATTGAGCTGGTTGAGCTGGTTCAACTGGTTGAGTTGGTTGAGCTGGTTCAACTGGCTGATCTGGCTGAACTGCTGGCTCATGTTGATGGAGTTCATGTTGAGTTGGCCCATGTTGTTCATGTTGAGGTGGTTCATGTTGAGTTGGCCGTTTGCGGTGTTGGCGGAAGAAGATGGGGCGGCGGTTGCGGGAGCAGCTGTTGTTGGGGCGTGCAAGTTGGAGGCCATGTTACTCGACGGGTGGAGGGAGCTCAGGTTTGGGTTGGCGAGGTTGCAGATGTCCAGACCGGAGCTAGCAGTGGTGGCAGTAGTAGTAGTCGTAGTAGTAGTGGTGGTGGTGGTGGGGGTGCTACTACTGTTGTTATCCGAAGGCAGTTGTAGAGCGTGCAGATGGAAATGGGTCAAATCGGATGTTGCAGCCAGAGACATTTAGCTAGCTAGCGGGTGGAAAAAGGGAGGGGTGGTGGGGTGGAGAAAAAAGCGTGTTCGAAGACTCAGCGTAGCAGGTGGCTGTGCATGTATATGTACGGGTGGCAGAGAGGCGAGTTGCAGGTAGGGTCAGAGTGCTAACAGGGAAGAAGGATGTGGCGCAACGGAGGAGAGAGCGAACCAAGGGAGGAAAGAAGGAACACTACGAAGGAAGGAACCGGTCACGAGAGACCTGGTGGAACGAGAGGAAAAGGACCGGATGGGATGGATCCATCGATGGGGGACGGAGAAGCCGAAACCAATAAATACGAGCCGGCAGAGAGAGACCAGGGCCGGAGTGCATTATCGATGCTGGCTGGCTGGCTGGCGGCCGGGCGCCGCAGAAGAACGGTGGAAAAAGAAGGTTCTTACTCTTGTTGTTCTGGTGCTGGAGGCGGACGATCCTCCTCGACGGACTATGTCTGGGTTTGCGATACGGACACGACACGACACGACACGACGGTGGGCACGGCCTGCGAGACAATGGCGACGGCTGCGACAGCGGCCAAATATGGGGGAAAGCGCGGCCGGCGGCCGGCGGACGACGGGGAGAAACGGTAGCGACAGGAAAAGAGCTCATGGGACGTCAAGCGGACGCAGGCCGGCGCATTGGGCATTGCTCGGTGGGCATTGTACAATGAGCCCTTTTCTCTCTTTGTCTGCAGCACGCTATGCACGCGGCTGTGTGCGCGGGACAAGGCGGCAGCGGGCGGTTCCGCCACACTCCGCGCTAGTATTTGCCGCCGTCTTGCGTCTGGCGTCTGCCGGCTCCGGCTATTTCTGGTTGTTCCGGAAGCAGGGACCAGCCGGATGGCTGGTCCCGTCCGGCTGGCACAGGCATGCACGGCCGGAGCGTCGGCGAGCGCAGAGAGAGACACAGCCGAGTGATTTTTCGACGCCAGCCGGCCGGGCCGGGAGCAGGGTTACGACTAACGACAAACGCAGGGGAGGCTGCGCACCGCCGTCCCGGCTGGCCCCAGCCGGGACGGCAGAGACGGAGCAGCAGGACAACGGTTTGTTTCGCCTCGGCGTTCGGCGGGAGGAGGGAGCGGGGCTGATTTCCGCCGCCGTCTCCGTTTCCGGCCGCACAGTCTGTGCGTCACGTGAGCAGCAGCGTCTTTGCTTTTGCTTTTGCTTTTGCTTTTGTTTTTTTTCGTCTTCAGTTCTCTTTCCACCCGTGCACCACGGGTTCTAGAAATTTTTTTTTTCACTCCCGCTTTGTTGCTGTTTTCTCCCCGTTGCTGTTGTTGTTGTTGTTGTCGAGTAGCGGCAGCGCCATTACGGTGTACTGTCTTTCTTTCCTTACTCCACCGTAAACGATCTCCACCTTTGTTTCCTCTCTCTGGTATTTTTCTACCCGTGTGTGTATCTCTCTCTTTCTCTTTCTCGCTTTTTACCTCCCTCTTCTTCCTTCCTCTCTCCCCGTAAGCATTCCAGCCAGTCTCTCCCTTTCCACCCTTCCATCCCACCCCCCACCATGTTCGACTTGCCCGACTACATCATCTGGTCAAACCCAACCCCTTCGCATCCCTTCGGGTTGCAGTTGTGGCCCATATTCAACAAGGCGTTCGAGGTCGTCACAGGCTACCCCGCAGATGACTTCAGGTTCGTGCCCTACGAAACCTTCCTCGGCAACTTCCCGCACGCCATCTCCATCATCATCGCCTACTACATCATCATCTTTGGCGGCCAGTTCCTCATGAACAAATTCAACCTCAACCGAATCAAGTTGAACCGTCTCTTCCAACTCCACAACCTCTGTCTCACCCTCATCTCCCTCGTCCTCCTTCTCTTGATGGTCGAGCAGGTCTTCCCCATCTGGTACTACAACGGCCTGCTTCACTCCGTCTGCTCCAGTGAGGCCTTCACCCAGAAGTTGGTGTTGCTCTACTACCTCAACTACTTGACCAAGTTTCTCGAGTTGTTCGACACAGCCTTCTTGGTCTTGAGAAGAAAGAAGTTGCTCTTCTTGCACACATACCACCATGGCGCCACC
Source organism: Pichia sp. NRRL YB-4149 (assembly GCA_030556025.1). Lineage (NCBI taxonomy): Eukaryota > Fungi > Ascomycota > Pichiomycetes > Pichiales > Pichiaceae > Pichia > Pichia sp. NRRL YB-4149. The sequence goes on along the minus strand of JANIWA010000012.1, from coordinate 101,784 downwards.
GCGCTGTTGTGCTACACCCAGATTGTCGGCCACACCTCCGTCGAGTGGGTCGTCATCTCCCTCAACCTCTCCGTCCACGTCCTCATGTACTTCTACTATTTCCTCTCCTCCTGCGGCATCAAGGTCTGGTGGAAACAATGGGTCACCAGGTTCCAGATCATCCAGTTCCTCATCGACATCGCCTTTATCTACACCTGCACCTACACCTACTACGCCAACGTCTACTTCGACGGCATCTTGCCTCACTTGGGCGACTGCTACGGCACCCAGGAGGCAGCCTTCTACGGCTACGTCATCATCACCTCATACTTATTCCTCTTCATCTCCTTTTACATCTCCGTCTACTTGAAGAAGGACTCCAAGAAAACTACTACTGCCACCACCACCACCACCACCACCACCACCACCACCACCACAGCATCCTCCCCAGCATCCCCCTCCGCCGTCAAGTCGAAGAAGTCAAGAAAAGCTTGAACAACGCGACAGATCTGATCTGAGGGGATGAAAAAAAAAAAAAAGAAAAAGAACTCGCAGACCAATAGACAACGCGTACTGCCCTTCCTTCCCATTCACTAATGTAACAATCCTCTAACCCCCCGCCCCCGTACCACCTCCACTGTATTTAGCACTCTCTGTAGCATTATACACCCATACACCCATATAGCTCAATTCTAATATCTATACACATATATCCCTACTTTCATACAATGGACCTCTACTCGAGACTCAACCCCTCTTCTAAGCTCGGAAACGCATCGTATCATCTTGTCCAGCTGTCAAAAGACCTTCTCGAGGAGATAACGCCCAAGGCAGACATCTCTGACGCATCACTTCCGTCGGATCATGAGCGACTGCTGCTCAAGTACGATGTCAAGGCTTCGGAGAACTTCCAGCTCAAGTCGATAGATGAACTGGCGGCCCCGTACTTGACGACCCCGACCTCCACGTACAAGCTCAGACAGCAGAATCATTCCAATTGCGTCATGCTCCTGCACGACAACGTGAATTTCCTCAACTTTGACAACTATTTGATCATGGAACGCCAGAGTCAAGGCCAACTTCACCAGATCAAACTGAATCTTAGAGATATACCCCTAATAGAGCTGAAGAGCGTTGCCGAGATCCAGAAGGCAAGAAACGAAGATATCGACGACGACAAGGACTGTCTGACGCTATCAAAATTGAAAAAGATCCACTTATCGTGCAAGAAATTGTTAGAAAACACGCCCATTTCCATTTCTGAGTTCGACACCCTTATTCTGGCAAACGGCTACATCCCACATTACGACAGTCTGGTGAAAATTCACACCAATTTGGAAACGATGATCTTAAACCTTTTATTGGCAAGTATATTGGAAACGATTGAAGACATCAATTCCGAGCTTACTGCCACTGAAGCAGCAATTATAATAGGGAAAACGTACCTGAAGATCTCGGATAAATTCAAGCTCGAGAACAACCACTTAGTTGTCCGAATAATAACGTGCGTGTTTTTACAATACGTCAAGACGCAAACAGGAGATAACAGAACCCCTCTGGATGAAACTGACCAATACCTCGTGTACTCACTCACCAATTGCGGATGTTACACCCTGATACACAACAAAATTATCAAATTTTTGACAATGACGATACTGGAAAAAGAGAAAAAGATCCTACTAGACGATCTATTGATCCAGATAAGGTTGAATCTGCCCGTGAACTATCTGCCGAACTTTGAAATCAGCGAGATCCTCAACGGGTTTAGCTACACCCAGAAACTGGAGAACGGACAGATGGAAATCAATTACCTCACTGTGGACCAGCTCTCTATCTACAAGACGCCACAAGAGAGATTCTCAAAATTGTTCAGCTACAAGTCGCAATGGGTACTCGAGGAGGTCCAGCCATTTGTGAGCCCGCTCAACACGAAGGGCATTAAGATCGACAAGTTCTGCCTCAAGTACTGCCGCGTCAAGAAGGTCAAGAACAAGACCGTGCTTATGAGACGGTGATGAGTAACGGATTATAAATCGGATTTATTTGTCAACGGCTGACTAAGAAGAGGGCGCGTGCACAGCCGTCGTTTTTGAAGCTGGCGTGGCGGAGGACGAGAGATATGTATAAAAAATGGCGGATAGTCTTCTTCTTGCTGTCCCGCCAGGGAAACGACCAGGCCGATCAATTCTCGAAGACATAGAATCTATAGATAAGCAACAGATAGATAGACGGACAGCCAGATAGATAGATAGACCTCCCCGAAAATGTCTGATATTGCAATCGTTATTTACACCATGTACCACCACATTGCGACACTTGCGGAGCAGGTGAAGAAGGGTATCGAGTCCACGGGCAGCACAGCAACCATCTACCAGGTTCCAGAGACGCTCGATGAAGAGACCTTGGGCAAGTTATATGCGCCAACCAAGCCAGACTATCCCATCGCCACCCCAGCCGTCCTCGAGGAGGCCGACGGCATCATCTTTGGGTTCCCAACGAGATTCGGCACCCTCCCAGCACAGTTGAAGGCGTTTATCGACTCCACGGGCGGTCTGTGGCAACAGGGGAAGCTCCACCACAAGCCTGCTGCTGCATTCACCTCCACGGGTACCGGCGGTGGCCGGGAAACGACTGTCGTGAACTTCTTGTCCACACTAGCCCATCACGGCATGATCTACGTCCCATTGGGCTACGCTACTGCGTTTACCGAGCTCACCGACCTGGAGGAGATCCACGGAGGTAGTGCCTGGGGTGCAGGCACGGTTGCCGGCTCTGACGGCTCGAGAACCCCAACTGCTGGAGAGTTGAAGGTTGCGCAAATCCAGGGGACGGAGTTCGCTAGTGCGGTCATCAAGCTCACAGGCAAGTCTTCAACTATTGCTGCTGCAACAACAGCAGCAACAGCAGCAGCTGCTGCAAAGCCAGCATCGGACAAGCCTGCAGCAGCTGAAAAGTCGGCAAAGAAGACTGCCGCTGCAAAGCCGGCCACCACGAAGACCGCCGCCCCCGCTGCAAAGAAGGAGAAGAAGAAGAACCCAGTCAGCAGGTTCTTCTCGAAGCTCTTTAACTGACTAAGATTTCTGTAGCTTGTGTAAGCACTTTTATCATCTGCTGAATAACTGCCACCCTCCACACTGTCCACATCACCCTGACTAAGCACCGTCGGGGGGCTCAGCGGCCGTTACTAATGCACAGCCCGGTGAGCGAGGCCTTACTAAGGCGCTTATGTCAGCAGGCGTGGCGTGCCCCGAGGCAGGCGGCATATATAAAGAGGGACGGGCCTCCCTTGCTGGAAGGTGTGTTGGCAAGAAAGAAGGGCCACAGAAAGAAGAAAACACTCCTATCACAACCAGAAAAGCTAAACACACACTAGACACACACACCACACAATGGCAAACATTGCAATCGTTATCTACTCCATGTACCACCACGTCGCCACCCTTGCTGAAAGCGTCAAGAAAGGTGTTGAGGCATCCGGCCACAAGGCAACGATCTACCAAGTCGCCGAGACCCTCAGCGAGGAGGTCTTGGGCAAAATGTACGCTCCAGCCAAGCCTGACTACCCAATTGCCACCCCAGCCGTCCTCGAGGAGGCCGACGGTATTCTCTTTGGGTTCCCAACCAGATTCGGTAACTTGCCAGCGCAGATGAAGGCCTTCATCGACTCCACCGGTGGCTTGTGGCAACAGGGTAAGTTGTACCACAAGCCAGCAGGTGTCTTCATCTCCACTGGTTCTGGTGGTGGTAACGAGACCACTATTGTCAACTTCCTGTCCACTTTGGCCCACCATGGCTTGATCTACGTCCCATTGGGTTACGCCCCTGTCTTCGCAGAGTTGACCGACCTGACCCAAGTCCACGGTGGCTCTCCATGGGGTGCAGGCACCATTGCTGGTCCTGACGGCTCTAGAAAGCCAAGCGAGTTGGAACTTAAGGTTGCCTTCACCCAGGGTGAGGAGTTCGGCAAGGTTGTCTCCAAGTTCTAATCGACTTGCTCAACCGGAATGCTTTCTTTTTCTAGTTTAAACAGATGAATATAAATTTATACCACCGAGTAAATGAAGTAAAATACATATACGCAAGCAATTAAACTCGCCTCATCATGGTGCTAATCTGACAACCTCCCACGTGTCGGAGTCGATTGAGGCCCGTTGGTAGCTTAATCGGTCGTGCAACCTGCTCTGGCGGCCCTGCCAGAACTCAACCTCTAATGGAACGATACGCACTCCGCCCCACTTTGGTGGACATGGGATCTCGTCGTCCTTAAGACGGGCAAACTCCTTCTCCTTCTCGGCAACAATTGTGTCCAGTTCCTCTCTATTCTTCAACACTTTGCTCTGTGGACTTGCCCACGCACCGATCTTACTTCCCCTTGGTCTGACGTTGTAATACTCCTGGCTCTCCTCGTATGTCAACCGCTCGACAATACCCTCCACACGCACCTGTCTCTGGAACTTCTTCCACAAGAACGTCAAGCTGGCATACTTGTTGGTCTCCAAGTCCTTCTCCTTCTTGCTCGTGTCCCAATTGGAGAAAATGAGGAACCCTCTCTTATCGAGCTCTTTCAAGAGCACATATCTCGATGAAACACGCCCGCTAGGTAATGAACAGGTACTGAATACCACACTCTCCGGAATAGGCTCGTCAGACTTCAAGGCCTCCTCGAACCACTTGTCGAATTGCTCGATTGGTGACCTCACCAACTCATCCTCTGATAGCGTGAAAAGTGTATACTGATAAGTTTCCGGCGCAAACACAAGTTTCTCGTTCTTGTCGGTTTGTTCGTACGTCTTGTCCTTCGGTAGATCTAAGTTCATCTTTTATGCTTGTCTCTTAGTCTGTTTCTAAGTTTGCTTTTGTAGATGTCGCTGTTATAATTCCACTTTCTACAAGCATGGAGTCCCTGACTGAAACCATTTCGCAGCTTCCTTCGCTCGCTTTTATATGGAAGCTTCAAGCCACAACATGACTCGGGATCGCTATTTTTTCCCCGAGTCACACCATGCCATCAAAGTAGATATGACAATTTGGGTTTGGCGGCAGGCTCTTCGAGGAATAGCTTTATCCGCATCACCTTCGTCACACCCTATTTGCATTGGCGACTATGACCAAGGTGGCACTCTTACTGCTCGACGACTATACTACTTCCGAGGGCGTCGACTTTGCCGACTTGGGTAAAGAGCTCATTCATTCTGCACTCTCCCGCTACCCCCTCCAGCCCGATAAGGAGAAGGACACGAAGTCTACAGAGTACACTAAGTTCGATTATGTCGGAAACAATGCAAACCTCCCAGAGCTACTGGATGGCGGGAAGTGTGCTTACGATGTGATATACCTCACGGGCTCTCGTAAGGACTCGTACGAAGACGTCCCCTTCAATAACACATTGATTGCGTTTCTGAAGTCAGTGATTAGTCATCCAGAGTGCAATACGAAGCTTTTAGGGATATGTTTTGGACATCAGATAATTGCAAGGGCATTGGACCTAACCACGTTGCCAAACACTAAGGGATGGGAGATGGGCAACACAATAGTCAAAATTGCCGACGACGAGTACTCTCGTTTGGGCAACACCAGCATCCCCCACGAATTTGTCATCTCGGAAATGCACAGAGACATTGTTTCGACCCCGTTGGACGCTACACAGTCGAAGAGACTTGGTAAATTAAATGTCCATACTTTTGGGTCTTCGGCCATTTGCACTGTCCAGGGATTTTACAAACCTGGGAAGCTTCTCAGCTTCCAAGGACACCCTGAGTTTTCATCCAGGTTGACAGACAGGATGATAGCGGATAGGTATTCCAAGGGGATTATCGATGAAGAGTTCTATAGAGACGCATCTACAAGGAACAGGAGTCTCCATGAAGATGGATCTGATTTCAGCGGGGAGTTAAAACTCCAGAAATGGATAGCAGAATTTATATTGGAACAGTAATAAAAATTAATTCCAGATCAAAATTTTTTTATTGTATAAATAGTTGAAAATATAAACTAAGTATAGTTGATTCAATGTACAAATAAATTATGGAAACACACAGGTGATTATAAAATGACTATGATGGATTGTTTTTAAATTCTTAATAATTTTAAATTTTTAGTCTTGAGATTGATATGATTGAAAAGAAAAAGAAGGTATCGAAAGTGATTTGAGAATCATGTGGGAAGAAGATGATGATATTTTCCATCTTCTCTCTACAAATTGGGGGAAAAATCAACTATTCAATCATTGAAAGCCAGTTCCATCGCCATAGTTATAGTTTGCTTGATCATTACCGATATAGCCATTATTCATGTGAGCAGTGCCGTATCCTTGTTGGTTACCGTAATGAATATCTTGAGGTTGTTGGTAGTTTGCTTGAGCTTGGGCATGAGCCTGTGCTTGAGCTTGAGCTTGAGCCTGTGCTTGTGCTTGAGCCTGTGCTTGAGCCTGGGCCTGGGCCTGGGCCTGGGCCTGTGCTTGGACTTGTGCCTGTGCTTGAGCTTGTGCCTGAGCTTCGTCGTCGTCGGCGGATTGCTCATCACTCGCATTCAAACAAGCTTGAATTAGGTTCTTACCCTCAGCCTTGGTGACGAGAGGTTGCAGCTTTGGGGTAGTGAAGGTGTAGACCAAGCCTGTTTCGGAGACAACCAACAACAAGACTTGTGTTCCTGTCAATACGGACAACTCGTAAGCTTTCTTCATAATACCGGCTTTACGCTTGGAGAAGGTGATGTGCCTTCTCGACTTGTCCTGGATGAACTTAATTTCAATCTTCCGGCGTTCTCTCTTAGCGTTGGCACCTGTGGCGTTTGACTTGGAGTCTTCGTCATCATCCAAGTCATCGTCCTGAGGGTTCGACTGGATGATTTGTTCAGGTTGAGGTTCAGGTTTTGGTTCTTGGATTTCCGACACTGTAAAAGACGAGGACAGTAGAGGAGGAATGCAGAGTTAACAGAAGAAGATGTTAGTATGATGGAAGGCGGGCAGTGGGTGAAAAACACGTCGGAAATAAAGGAGGGGGGGGGGGGAGAGGAAAGAAACGACGAAGACCTCAACAATGAAAAGAGGGAAAACAAAAGGGGGTTAAGAGAAAAGAAGAGGTGGGGAGGGCACAGCGGGGGGCTGTCGGGAGAGGGAGAATTGACACTTACTTGATCAAAGTAGGGGACGCTGTGAGGATGGGGGTGAACTTTGGGAGCAAAGAGGGTGTGCGTGTCTGTTTCAGAACGGTGAGAGGTGTCTAGAAAGGGTAACTAAAGGAGGACAAGTGTGTTTGAAAAGGGGAAAAAGAGAGGAAATAAACATGCGAGCAAAAGTGGGAACGCCATGGCCGAAAAGGGATAATCAACCAATTTGCCTTTTTCGACTCTCTCTTTTCACTTGCAAAAGTGGCGCGCAAAAAGAAGCGGTGCACGGGTTTACCACAAATAGAACGCGCCGATCGGCGGAGCCGTTTTCCGCCGAGGCCGCCGGGGGCTGCATAACCGCCGAGGACCCGCTGCTGGGGAATTGCACCGAAGCAAAGGGGTGTGCAGGCCGGGTAACGGGCCACCGGCACCCCGGCGGAAGCATTCATCGGAGAGAGAGAGAGAGAGAGAGGAATAGGGGTATTGACGACTAGACCGTGGGTCTTAACACATTAAACTAGATTAAAATTATACTATATGATATTTAGATTATATTATATTATATGATATTATGTTATTAAGGTCTCGATTAGAAAGTAGAATAAAGAATAGAGGTTGGATAAGTGAGATATCAAATGTCATTGTAACGGTTGAAATGAGTAGTTGGATGGAGTGAGTGAATGGGTCTGTCGGTGGAGGGTGGAGTCGGAGACCGGTTGCGGAAAGATCCCATCTTTTTCCGTCATCAGCTTTATAGAATGAGAACCGCTCACACATTACATGATAGGCGATTCTCCCTTATTTTGAAAAATGTCCGAGAGAAGAAAAAAACGGCTTTCAGCAGCTGGCTCCTGCTCCTCCTCCTCGTGGGGTGAATGCAAGAAGGGAACAAATAGGCGGACCGGAGAGGAGCGAAGGTTCATCTCGCCAGCGCTTAGTGCTTGAACTTCTTGATCATGAAGAGAATGAAGACGGTACAACCGATAACGAAAAGCAAACAGAAGACAACGATAACACCTGCTGGTAACATTTTGGATTGGCTATAAGATACGAATTGGCTTGTTCGAGAGGTGAGAGAAAAAAGGAGAAGAATACAGCGCAGTGGAGAAAGAAGAAAGGTATGAGGGAGAGAAGAAAAGCAGAGTGAAAACAGGAGAAAAGAAGGAGAGGAGAGGAGAGAGTGGGTGGGAGAGAAGGCCGAGCTGGCGGTGGCAGGCAGGCAGGCAGGCAGCGGTTACCGGCACGACCACGGCCACGGCCACGGCGACGGCATCTGGGGCGGCTGCTGCGGTTGCTCCCAGCACGGGGCGACGACAACAGAACAGGCCCACCTAGCACGGCCAATCGGCGGGGCGCCCGGCCACCGCCGTCTGCTCCGTGGCGAATGGGAGCGGGGGCGTCCGCCGGCGCGGTCTGCCCAAACAGGCTGTTGACCTTTTCCCGCAAACGGCCACAGCGTCGGAGGAGACGGCCGGGGTTCTTCCGGGCCGCGGAGGGAAAAACAACGTCGATCGGCGCAGCGTCGATCGGCGCAGAAAGTCTGTTGAACTATAATGCCCTGGATGGTCTTGGTCCTGGCTTGGCGGCGGACATTGGTTCCGCATCACCGTTTCGGGCATCCTGCTCCGCTAATCTCCAGCTAAGTCCTCCTATCTCCACATACCGCCGCTGGCACCCCGTGATCCCAGATGGAACCCGTGCTCAAGAACCAAAGTCTATAAATTGACTCAGCGCTCAGTGCTCCCGTCATCACACTCTTCGTAACCCGTCACTGCAAGTGCCCCGGAGAAGAAACTCGAAGACTTTGCTGAAAGAGTGCAGAAAAAACCAAAAAGAAAGAAGGAAGCAGCCCCAACAGTAACGTGTGCGACTCACAACTGGAAAATTCTATTACAACAATGACTTCTCTTCCACCACAATCATGCTGCGCCAAGGTCGTGTTCCAAGAAGGCACTTCCAAGGGTGAGATCAAAAAGATCTGCGGCCTCGACTGCTACGTGACGGACAACTACTCCGAGTCGGCCAAGAAGTTCCTGTTCATATTCACGGACGTCTTCGGGATCCCGCTGGTCAACACCCGACTCATCGCAGACAGGTTCGCCTCGTGCCTCGGCTACCCAGTCATCATCATGGACATTCTCAACGGCCACCATTTCATCACCGACGGCTCGATGACCTTTGAGTCGTGGTTCTCTCAACACCCTCCGGAGTTGACCTCCTCCATTGTCAAGAAGTTTCTCACCGCTTTCAAGACAAAGTTCCCGGACACCACTTACTTGGCTGGTATCGGCTACTGTTTCGGTGCCAAGTACTTGGCTCCATACTTGACTGCTGACGGATTGTTGGACGTAGGTGCCTTCGCACACCCCTCCTATGTCTCCGATGAAGAGTTGGACGCCATCAGAAAACCCTTAGTTTTCTCCTGCGCTGAGCAGGACAGCATTTTCCCGAGAGAGTTGAGAGCCAAGTCCGAGGAGATCTTGCAGAAGAACAAGGTCCGCTACCAGTTCGATCTCTTCTCGCACGTTTCCCACGGGTTCACCGTTAGAGGTGACCTCACCATCCCAGATGTCAAGTACGCCGCCGAGAAGGCGTTTACTGACCAGGTCTTGTGGTTCCAGTACCACGACAAGTCCTCCAAGACTTGTGAGCACAAGAAGTAGTTTGTTCGGCCGGTATATGGGGCGCGTGAAACGAGTGTTTCGAGTGAAGCAGCTCCGTGGCCCACAAAGACCTATTTTTACGAGATGTTAGACAAATAGCCTTTCCCAAGTTTTTATATACTAAATCGTACTTCCCTTATCCAATTGGATGCCAACTCAGCAACAGCAATACGCTCGTCTTGGTTCATCGGCTTGCACTTCGCCAGTTCGTGTCCCCCGTTCACGTGTCTCCCTGTAACATAAAATTTCGACGCGCTCCTACTCAGATTTAACGTTTACGACTACATATTTCTTCACGATGTGGTCTATTTTGCCTGAAACTCTTTCGCCCTAACCTTCTTCTGGTCTTCTTTGCCCTTCATAAATCCCACCTTAAGAAAGGCAATAGACAAGTTGACAATGTCGTCTGATTTGGAACCTAAACAGCTTGTTCTAGCAAAAATTAAAGGGTTCCCAGATTGGCCCGCTATAGTCGTGCCTGTGGATCAGATACCTGCAAAATTAAAAACTGCCAAAAACGCCAAGTTTTTAGAAAATTATCTTCAAAATGACCATGTTTGTGTGAAATTCTATTATGATGACCAATATTCATGGACAAACTTTGCAAGCATCAAACCCTTGAACGACCAAATTATCGATGATTACTTGATCAGCGTGGGCGAGTTGATTGGTGGTGAGAATGAAGATATCACAGCCCCCTCGGGTAAAAGGGGAGGCCGCAAGAAGAGAATCACAGAAGCATACTTGAAGGTCAAACAAGTCCCGGTGGATGAATTTCTCGAATGGGGTAGCTGGGGTAAACCCGTCCCAATCGAACCGGAATGGGAACTTGAATCGGAAGAAGTCACACCTGAAAGTGAAGTACAGGAAGAGGTCAAACCAAAGACCAGAAAGAGAAGAGCTGCATCAACTAAAGCAGAGCAAGCCACAAAGAAGCAGAAAACATCAAAAAGCACAGGTGCAAAGTCTGGTTCAAAGACTACGAGGAAATCTGCCAAAAAGAGTAGCAGAGTGAGGAGGGAGGCTAAAGACAACTCTGAAACGCCAGACTCTGTTGCTTTCGAGGATGAGGAGTTCATTATCAACGATGAAGCCGAAGGTGATGAGGACTACATGAGTAGTCTTGATGACAGCATTTCAAACGAGGACGAAGACGAGGACGAGGACGAGCTGTTAGACGATGATGAAGATGATGAAGATGGAGAAGAAGAAGATGATGATGAGGAAGAAGAAGACAAGGATTCTGGAAACGATATGACACGTCATCGTGCAGCAGCTCTAGAAGATGGAGAAGAAATCTGGGGCTTGGATACCAGCAAAGCAAAAGACTTGAAGGTTAACTTCAGTGAGATACCTCCAGCTTCCGCGTTGGCTGTTGAGGTGAAAGAAATGTCTGCCTGGTGCCGAGAACTCAGAGCAGAGTTACAAAAGTTGATTTTCCCCCTTCCAAAGCAAAAACAAGGAGAGAAAATCAAAGAGGAGAAAAGTAAAGATGAAAACGCCAACGGAAAGGATTCCACTACTGATGTCACAACTGTTACAACCAATGGTTCGACTGATGAAACCGAGAAGATCGAGGAACCGAAGAAAGAAATGCAGTCTCAGACAAAAGAAGATAAGAAGGACGAAGAGAGTGAAGAAGATAGAGTGATAGATTACAAAAAAATCAACAAGGCCATCGATGTGTTGATTGCTCCACTTTTATCTGCCGACCTCTCTAAATCAATTTTGAAAACTACTGGTCTCATGAAGCTAATCAACATCATATTGAAGAAACCCGAGTTTCAGACCCCCACCGTTAGAAAGCTGAACAAATGGTGGGTTGACAACTTCCATTTCAAAATCGAAGTCGACTACCATTGGGGTGATGATTTCACCATCGAAATGCACCTTCAGGAGGAAGCTGAGAGAAGGGCCAGAGAGGAGGAAAGAAAACGCAAACGTAAAGAGGAGAGGAAGTCACATTCCTTGGCTGCTACTCCCGACGTCGAGGACACAAATTCTTCCATCAAGACGGAGGCTTAATGTTTTGCCGCTGTACCACCAAAAACCCTACTATTTGATCCTGTATACTTATTGTACACCCCCAACTCCCCGACGTATCTATCCCCTATCTGGCCACCGTTTACTTATCGGAGCACAACTTTCCCAATCAGGCAACCTCGCCGATCTGACTAACAGTTTTCATCGGTGCGGGCTCTCGGCCGTGAGTTTGCTGGGACCTGTAGAGCACACTGTTGTAATCTGTCTGCCTATGTCGGTTCCACTTCTTTGGTTAATGTTTCTTGTTCCACAGTGACACAACTTCTGTCTCACACTTCGATTCAAGCTTCTGAGCAGTTGTGTGTCTATCTAGCAAAAAGAATACCATCACAAGCAGTCCTTAACACAGCATGTCCACGTCGCCCCTGGTGCCAGTAAAAAGCCCTTACGCAGATGTCATGGACGATCCTTCCACTTCGTTGCCCGGCTTTGTTGCAGAGGAAGTTATTGAAGAGTCTTATGGTGCAACCGATACTGCAGAGACAGGAGAAGGAGAAGCAGGAACTCCGGGAACGGGAACAGTTTCTGCCGAGGTCGACCCCAACGAAGGATACCTCCTACCATACAATCAAACTGTGGCAGTTTTGATTCCTCTTTATCTCTTGATATTCTTAGCAGCACTAGATTCTACCATCTTGTCAACGTTACTCACAGAAATTGCCTCCAGCTTGAATGCGATGCCATACATCTCTTGGATTGCCACATCATATCTTTTTTCCACATCTATCGTTCAACCGTTGGGTAAGTTGAGCGATATCTTTGGAAGAAAATCATCATTGCTCGTCTGCATCTTTGTGTTCACCATCGGTTGCCTTCAATGTGCAACAGCAGGTACCGTTGGTGCCTTTGTCAGTGGTCGGTTTTTGAGTGGTTTTGGTGCTGGTCTGAATGCGTTGAGTTCCATCATCACAAGTGACTTGATTCCGTTGAGAAACCGTGGTGTCTATCAAGGTTTAGGCAATATCTTTTTCTGTTTGGGTTCCGCAGTTGGAGGTACTTGTGGCGGTTGGGTTTCCCAGAATTGGGGGTGGAGAGCAGCCTTCTGGTGTCAGGTCCCAATTGGAGTTCTTAGTTTCGTGGTCATTGTCATGTATTTCAACTTGCCAATTTTACCCCACGAGATTGGGAATGAAAATGTCACGATGCGTGAAAAGTTTAAAAAGGTTGACATTGCAGGAATTTCTCTCATTGCCTTCAACTTATTGATATTGATCACTTTGACCAGTGCCAGGTTCGACAGCGTTTTGTACTACTGGGGGTTGTTGGTCCTATTGATTGTCGGCTTGTACATTCTCTACTCGGTGGAAAACACGCATCCTTTTGCAATCATCCCAGTCGAACTAATGAAGGATAGATCTGTACTCGGTTCATCGCTGGCTAACTGGTTCGGCTCGATGTATTCCTACATTTTGGCATACTACACTCCAGTTTATTTGACCACCGTCTTGAACATCGCCTCCGACGGTGTTGGTTTGAGGTTGATTCCAAACATTTTTGCTGCATCTTTATCCAGTATTTTGAGTGGATTCTACATGAAATGGAGCGGAAAGTATCTCAGATTCTCTATCATCATCAATGCTATCGGTACCCACGGAATCATGCTAATGTTATTCTTAACTCGTCCAGGTGAAACGCCTTCTGTTTTTGAGCAGTACACGTTGAGTCTTTTGCCTATCGTTGCCTATGCATCGATGTTGACCGTCACCTTGCTTTCATTGATAGCCGCAGTGCCATTCGAGTTCCAGAGCTCGGTGACCTCTGTCCAGTATGCCTTCAGAAGCATTGGTTCTACACTCGGTACCTCCTTCTCGTCATACATCTTCACTACCAACTTGTCGTACTACTTGACCACCAAGTTGACTAACAACAAGCCTACAGATGTCACGGACGAAATGCTAGATACCATTATCAGTGCTGCATCGCACGATGCAAAGTACATCAGATCTAAGGACGCCCCTGGCTGGGCCATCGACTTGATGATCGAATCCTACAACATCAGTGTGTGGTACACGTTTGTGCTTGCACTCATCACCTCAGTATTTGGCTTGATAGCCATCAGTGTCATCAAGGAGAACAAGCTCCACACCAGCGTGAAAAGATAGACATATGAAATAATCGTGATAAATACCTAACATATATAGTTTTCTGTGACCGCACACGCAGCACACTCTTACATTTCCCTTAAACTTTATTCCGACACCTATACACTCCGTGCAAGCTGTCAACTTGAGCAACTCCGACATCTAGGAGGTTTCATCGACCGCTAATAGAGCCCGTCACCAGCACTTCGCATGCTGACGTCAGCAGATAGCTGGTCGGAGATATCGACGCTATATTTTCTGCCAGCCACAATGCACGGCCGGAACTTGAGTGAGTCTCTTCTCGCTCCTTTCGGAAATGGCATACCGTTTATTCTCTCGTCTGCTTTCACCGGTACACTGTCCTGTTGCTTGCCTGTACTCACCCGACGCTGCAGCAGAGTGACAAGACCGGAACTCTTCTGACTGGTCCATCTGTGTGTGAGAAACTATCAGCAGGTAAAGCGGTGTTGCACAACGTTTTCTTCGTTGATAAGTTAGCACATTGTCATCACCGATTTTCCTTCCCCACCGCAGATAAGTGTCAAACTTCAATCCATCCTTCCTGAAATTTTTTTCCTGTGATTATTAATCTTGTTCTATCACTATTACTATCTCTTTTCTATTTCATCTTCCCTTGAATCACCAACTTGATACATCTAGCAGCACTAACGACATGTCTGTGACAACGGTAATTCAGGTGGGAGGGATGACATGTTCGTCCTGCTCCAATTCGATTACTTTGGAGGTTGAAAAAATAGACGGAGTGGATTCAGCTTCTGTTTCACTACTCACAGAAGAGGCAACTATTAGGCATTCGCCAGCAGTCACAACAGGAGAGCTGATCGAGCGGATAGAAGATTTAGGATTCGATGCAAACTTGTTATCTACAAACGAAAAATCAGCCCCTTCATCAGCATCGACAGCGCCTTCGCAATCTAGCAGCGTCACCACAGTGATCCAAGTCGGGGGGATGACTTGCTCCTCTTGCTCCAACTCGATAACTAACTCTTTACTGCAGACTGCAGGGGTGAAGAATGCAAATGTGTCGCTATTGACAGAAGAAGCCACAATAAATCACGACAACTCAGTAGATTCCTCTGCGCTTATAGAAAGAATAGAGGACTTGGGCTTTGATGCAAGTCTGGTGTCATCAGTTTCAGACAAAGAGGCAGATCATACCGTCAAATACAAAACGGAATTGATCATTTCCGGTATGACTTGCACCTCATGTGTAAAAACTATCACCAACGAATTAGAAAAACTGGATGGTGTCAATAGCGTCTCAGTGTCTTTAATGACAGAGAAAGCTATTGTGATACACGAAGAAAAATTACCCGTGGACCTCATAAAAGAGCATATAGACGATTTGGGATTCGACGCTCACATAGTAAACGTTTCCGAAATTTCAGGCTTCGGTGACAACAGTGCCAATGATAGTTTAAATATTCTCACTGGAACTTTGGCATTATATGGATTGACGGATCAATCTTCTGCAGATTTAGTTGAAAGCAGATTATCAACCCTCGATGGAGTAATCAGTTGTCAAGTAAGACTTTCTTCGCAAGAAGCCACCGTTGAATATGATCTAGATACCATAGGTATTAGGGCCATTTTACAGGTGATCAATGGTTGCGGGTTTGATGCTCTGATCAAAAATAAACTGGACTCTACGTCTCAGATAGATTTGCTAGCAAAAGTTAAAGAAGTTAACTATTGGAAAGGGAACTTTTTCAATCTTCTGAAATTTGGCTTACCAGTGTTTTTCCTGAGCCACATTTTCCCAATTATAAGAAAAAGTTGCCACTGGGACAGTAATAAACTGAAAATCACAAGTGGTCTGTACTGGGATATCATACTGCAATTCATTCTTGGAACCTACATACAATTCTGGCTAGGTGAAAAATTTTACATCAATTGCTACAAATCATTAAGCCATGGAAGTGGTAGTATGGATGTTTTAATTTGTATCTCCACTTCTATCATCTACTTTTATTCGTTATTTAGCATCATTCATGGAATTTTCACGGATTCATATCCTACTATTTTATTTGATACTTCCACAATGCTTCTTCTGTTTGTCAGTTTGGGTAAGTGGGTGGAGAGCAAAGCAAAAGGGAATACCTCAACTGCATTATCAAAGCTTCTATCTTTGGCTCCTTCATCCTGCCTTATTGTGAGTAACCCAGAAGAGTTCAATAAAGAAAAAATTACATCCATAGACAGCTCACTGATCACACAGCAACAAATTGGGATAGACCTGCTGCAGAAAAACGATATTGCAATTATTCTTCCGGGAGCCAAAGTTCCTTCGGACGGAGTTTGTGTCTTCGGGACATCAGAAGCAGATGAATCTTTACTAACTGGCGAATCACTTCCTGTCAGGAAAGTTATAGGATCTGTCCTTATTGGAGGTTCAGTCAACTTGACCTCAACAATCTTCATGAGGGTTACCAAATTAGGTGAGCAAACTCAACTCCAACAAATAGTTAAGCTAGTTAAAGATGCTCAAATTTCTAATGCCCCAGTTCAAAGATTTTCGGATGCAATTGCCTCCATATTTGTTCCGTGCATCTTAGTATTCTCAACATTGTCGCTAATTTTCTGGACAGCATACGTGAAGTGTGTACCTATCGAGTCAGTTCCTTCCATTTTCCTAGATTCAAAAGACCCGTCTAAGGTTGCGTACTTTAAAATCCTACAAGTTGCAATTTCTGTTATTGTCGTTGCCTGCCCTTGCGCATTGGGTTTAGCCGCTCCGACAGCAGTTATGGTAGGAACAGGTGTTGGTGCGACAAATGGAATTCTCATCAAAGGAGGTGAAGTTTTGGAAAACGCAAGTAAGGTCAATTGTGTCATTTTTGATAAGACAGGTACTTTGACTAACGGGATAATGGAGCTCACAAACTACCAATTTTTGAACCAATATACTGAAAGGGAGAATTTTGTGTGGTCTTTACTACATGTTATCGAATCAAATAGTGAACACCCTATTGCAAAGGCAATTGTTAGAAGCTGTTCACGGAGATTAATCGACCAGGTAGCATCATCTTTTGAGTTTTCTTCTGTCGACACTCATGCAGGGTTAGGAATTTCCGCCAAATGTGTAGATATTGAAACTAAAAAGGCATTGGATGTCAAGTTGGGCAATTCGAAGTTTTTGAAGAATTTTACTATTTCAAACATAGAAGAATTTCAAGCAACACTTTCTCAATGTTCTGTCAACTTCAAAATTAGTTCTATTTGTCATATATTAATAAATGATATTTACGTTGGATACGTTGAACTGTCAGACTCTCTCAAAGCTGATGCAAAATCTACCATCGAAACATTCATAGACCAGGGATATTCTATTGGTATGGTGACTGGCGATTTGGTGGATACTTCTCGTCATGTTGCAAACCTTCTTGGGATACCACTGAATAATGTTCTTGCAGAGGCGAGTCCAGAAGAGAAGTTAGAGTATGTAAAAGAACTTCAAGAAATGGGTCTCAATGTTACTTTCGTCGGCGATGGAATCAATGATGCGCCAGCTTTAGTTCAATCTAATGTAGGTGTTGCCATTTCTTCTGGTACCGATATTGCAATGAGCGCAGCTGACATAATTTTATTATCTTCAACAGAAGATTTATCCAACACTGATGGTCAATATGAAGATTCTTCTGAAAGTAACAATTCGCATATTGGTCTACTGGGAGTTTACGCAAGTTTTGACATATCATCATCTACTTTTAGTACAATCAAATTGAACTTTCTTTTGGCGATCATCTACAATATGATAATGTTGCCTATTGCGATGGGACTGTTGATCATTCCATTCAGTATCACTATGCACCCAATGTTTGCCAGTGCTGCAATGGCATGTTCTTCTATTTCTGTTGTGGGAAATTCTCTAAGATTAAAACGTTGGTCGGTAGCAAAACTGAAGAGAAAAATGCAGAATAGTGCAGACAAATCTTACAACCTTGGCTGGAATGATGGTATTGCAGACAGCAGAGCGGATATCAACGAACTGTCCGTCAGTAGCTTTATTGTTAACACTAATATGCGATCGGTAAAAGTAGTTTCTGCGGTTTCAAAACTTTACAGATTCATTATCAGGCTCTTCAGGAGACAGGATCGTTACACTCGACTCAACTGATCATTTTTGCTTCGGTCATTAACCCCCTTCATAATTACAATTAATATTTAAAATCTTATATTTCGCCACGTCCTTATTTTAATGAATTTTTCATATCGATTAAATTTTCGTAAACGGTAATTTATAAAAGCGCATGGGGAGGTATACACAACAACTATTTTTTATTTTACATGCTGTCAATTAATTATACATGGACTAACCTTGCTGACCCTTTGGAACTAGCCTGTCGAAGGGATTATATTCACTCTGAATATTTCCATCACCGAAGTATAATGGGGTAGTCGAACCAGTTGTGGAAATACCACTGTTTAAAGCACCATCAATTGTTGAACCAAAATTAGAGCTCATGTTGACGGTGGAGGTCGTTTTCAGTGGTGATTTTATGGGTAAAACTGCATTTGCAACAGCTGGTCCTATAGATGCAATAAGAGGTGTTGTAACTCCCAATGAAGGTTGGTTAAACGCCTCACCAGCATTTAACTCTAGGTTCATAATATGCTGTTTCATTGTGCCTATCATATGTTCGTTATGCTCAGGGATTTGCCTTAATTTATTCATTCGCCTAATAGTTGTTGATTCAATCTGTTGCTGAAGTATTGGCGACTGAACTCCTTGTAAAGATAACTGTTGTTGTTGTTGTTGTTCAAGAGCGAAATTTCCCATGGATGGAATCGAAGATAAATTAGGTTGATCTACCAAAGAAGTAGTAGATGGGGTATTGTTCAAAACGGATTGTTTAAGTGAGCTTGATTCCAATTTTATGGTCAACTCTTTTGTTGCTCTGGTGAGGATAGATAATGAAGATCTGACCTCATTAAGTGCAGGAATATCTTCTATTGCACTTTTTGTTGCAGCCAAAATACTGATAATGGATTTCAAAAAGAGGTTTGTTTGCTCGTATATGTTTCTATGTACATCTGAATCAGAGGATGCATTGAAGTTTGGATTCTTAACAATAGTTAAACAATTTTCAACCTTTTTGGTTTGCTCCATGGAGGACAAACATTGATTGGTCAATTCTTTAACTTTCATCGCAATAATATTGACGCCTGTACTCTTTTCGTTCTCGGCTTCAGGATTGAAGTTTTCTGTTTCTGAATTCCTATTCTCAGCTATCATGATCGCACTCTTGGCAATAGCATCATTCATCTGGCTGTAGACGACGTGAGCTGCTTGTACAGTGTGAGTGATAAGATCATACAGCTTTTCATCGTCCATGGCAATATTGTTATTTGAAATTTCCATTTGCTGTGTGCTTGCGATACTCAGGTCAGAATCTTGCCTGTCTAGTTTAGAATGCTGCCTTGATAAGGAAGGCTGTCTACCAGAAATTATTTGAGAAGATATTTGAGGGTTTGGAGCAGGAACTCTATTGATAATAAAAGGTTGTTTGTTTTTTAGATTTGCAATACTGTTGCCCCGCATAGAGCTTGTGTTATTACTAGAATTATTCGCTTGAGCACCTTGTGAGAAGGAAGCACTTCTGGTTGGAAATGAGATTATTGCTTTGCATATGCTTGTTAACTCCACAAATAAAGAAAACAGGGTGTAGTAGCTCATTCGCAAAGAGGACAGTGTAATACCTAAATTGTTTGACCTAAAATAAAGCTTCACGTTTTCGATATATTTCCTCAGGTCCATCACTGAGTTTACCAAGGAAACTGTCAAATGAACTTTCATACTTTCTGTAATTTGATCGTGGCCTTTCTGTATAAACTTTTTTTCAACATTATCAAGCACAGCCAAGTAAACGTTGAAATTTGTCTTCGATAAGCTGATATTTATATTCAGTGATTCTAGAGTTGATAAGAATTGGCGATGGAAATAGACGAATTTTTTCGACATTGATAAAAGAATATCCAAAGAAATATCTATTTTCTCCGGTAAGGTTGACAGCTTCGTAGAATTGTCACGAAACTTTGGTTTCATGCCCTCATCCTGAGAACTTACTGAATCCGGATTTGTAACTATTGTGGAAACAGATACGTTTGAATACATATTTGGAGATATTATTTCAGGGGAGGATATTGCACCAATCGGTGCTATTGGAAAGCCAAATTTTCTAGTTGTTTGATTTGAAGATATCGATGGAGTTGTTGAAGATGAAGTGGAAGATCCGACTTGGGATGAGATAGAAGATGAGTTTGAATGCGCAAAAGTTGGGTCTTGTTGACCATCATGTGGAGAAATTGATTCATCTTGGGTGGGGGAAAAGATTGCTGGGGAGACCGCAATATTTGGATGGCTCGAACCGTTTATCACACTAGTTGAGTTGGTCCCTATTGAATTAGAAGTGACAATGCTACTATTACTGCTAGCCATTGCAATCCCATTGCTATTATTTTGTGGGTTTGCGATTATATCGACATGCTGTTGTGGTTGCTGATAGTGGTGATGGGGGGGATGATGGTAATTAAGACCCTGATCCGATAATTGCTTTGAATGTGAATGCACCGCTGAGGAACTCTGTTGTCGGAATAAACGTCCCATTCGTTTTTCAGCTCGCGTTGCTCTCTGTGACTCGCTTGTACTTCTTGATCTAGTGGCCTGTGGTTGCAGCTGCTGCTGTTGCTGCTGCAATGACTGCCCAGAGATAGGACTCGGACCGTGAAACAACTCAGCCGTCTGTGTATCCATTTAGTGCTGTACGCTGATAATGCCTGCCACCAACTGAGTCTTTGAGTGGGAATACTGACAACCCAGCGATACAAAAGACGATTGCTAGGTCACCAACAGCTGCTAAACAGATGCTAAACATGCACCTCTGAATCCCTCTCGAATCAAAGGAGAAAAAAGAAAACGCGACAGATTTTGTTGTCGCGGGTCGATCGGCGCAAGGTATCGCAATGAGATAGAGATAAGAAAATGATGATATACACAGATAACTAACTAACTACTCTATTACTAAAAAGCACAGCTGGGCCGAGATCACTGCTGTTGACGCACACCACTAACAATGTCATCCACACGTAGCAACATGCAAGCGCTCTCGATGGCAGTCTTGGCGCTTTGCTGTTTGATCACCTCTGGCTCCCAAATACCGTACTCGTTCATGTCGACAATCTTACCATTGTCACCGTCAACACCCCACGTGTGCTCACCATTGGCGTGTTTTGCTCTGAGTTGTGAGAGCACTCTAATTGCATTACCACCACAGTTCTGAATCAAAGTTCTTGGGATGACTTCAAACGCGTCAGCAACAGCTTGGTAGGGCCATTGCTGAACTCCTTCAATAGTTTTCGATTTCTCAGCTAACCCGACAGAAACTGCCATCTCGGTGGCACCACCACCAGGGGCCAATGAAGGCTCAAAAAAGACATTCCTCGTAACAGCCATAGCGTCTTGTAGGTTCCTTTCAATTTCATTCAGAATATCCTTAGATGGCCCCCTTAGTAGGATAGTACAGGCCTTTGGATCCTGGCATTTGATCAAAAATGTGAAATATTCATCTCCGATTAATTTCACTTCAAATAGTCCACATTTCGTACCCACATCAGTATCTTTCAAGTCTTCAACTCTATTTACAATAGTAGCACCACTTGCTCTTGCGATTCTATTGTTGTCAGACTTTTTAACTCTTCTCAATGTTGTACAACCTCCCTTCAAAAGATAGTGTTGTGCCAAATCAGACACTCCCTTTTCTGTTATAACCAAATCAGGCTTGAACTCTAGGATTTTTTCACACATTAACTTGACTTGCTCCTCTTCAATCTCTAGAAGTCTATTCCAATCTGATTCGTTGGTGATTTCAATATTAGTCTGCGATTCACCCTTCTTGTATTCCAATGGACAATCGAGAAGTATGATTTTTGGGTTCTCAATATATCTTTTCATTTTTGGATGCACGACATCTTTGTTCAACAAAATACCATCCAAGACCACAGAGTCGTCAATCTCACCACCTGGGATCTTCTCAACTTTGACATACCTCTTCAAATCAATCTCCTTGTAATCTCCGTCTTGAACCATCACATTTCTAACTGCCTGAAGTGACAAATTGCACATTTTATCAGACCATTTAGCGATGTACTTAGTGCCAATAGAAGCAGAAATCAACTTGATCACCTGAGCATCGTTTTTCAAATCTATTGGGATAGAGACTTTGTGAATAATCTCCAAAGCGTCCGTCAATGCTTGCTTCAACGCCTGAATAATGACCACAGGGTGGATGTTCTTCTCAATATAAGGGTATGTCTGTGCAAGTATTTCACCTGCCAAAATGATGACGGAAGTGGTACCGTCTCCTACCTCCTCATCCTGGGTTCTACTCAATTCAATCATTGATTTTGCAGCTGGGTGTGCAACATCTATTTCTCTCAAAATTGCATGTCCATCGTTAGTCAAAACAATACCTCCCATAGGATCTAGTAACATCTTAAGCATGGCTTTAGGTCCAAGACACGATCTGATAATATCTGCCACGGCCTTCGCAGCTGTGATGTTCTGAATCTGGGCTTCTCTTCCCGATTGTCTCTGAGTGGACGTGTTTAGGAATACGACAGGTGCTTGCATGGTGGCAATAACAGTTCTCTATGGTGATTCGAAATTCAGTTCGACTTCCTCTTCCTCTCCTCTAGTCAAGCCTTGGGAATGCGCTACAAAATATCTTCTGACTGCGTTCATCTGCATGTTCGAAGTCGCCACTTCCTTCTTGAAAAAGTGAACGAGGAAAAAAGTTTGAAAATGAGAAAATCCGAATTAGGAATGAAAAATTATTCCTTTGTAGAATTTTTAGGTACATGTTACTTGTTAGCAGTCGGAATTATGTATCAGAAACAATGTAAAAAACCTGTAGATCAACAAATGTTAAGAAAAAAAACAAAATGGCAACATCAGTGAACACAAAAGAACTTTTGAACTGGTTCCAAGATCCATCAAATAGATGCTATTTCAACAGTGATTTACTCGCTATTAAACCTTCACCTATCTCCTCCGGTGTAGGGGTATTTGCAAAAAAGACACGATCTCCTGTTCCAAGCGAAGATGACGTCGAAGAAAACAATGTACTGCTAAGAGTACATAAGTCTATGGTTCTTTCTTCTCAAACTTCAACTATTTCCAACTTACTATATGACCATAATCTATCAGGCATGTATGGGCTAGTGTTATCTTTCATATATGAGAAGGAAATGAATGATAAAAGCCCGTGGTCAGTTTATTTGAACACAATCAACTACAGGGATAATCACGGAAATTTTATATTGCCTCTGTCACTATATTCGGAAAAAGAGAAGAGCATTTTACATGGTACCGAGGTCGAGTTCATGGGCGGTCTCGAATCTGATGATCTATTAAAACATTTTGAGGTAAGTTGTCAGTTCGCACAAGATGTCAATCGAGAAGTTGGTCTACCTATTCCAGAAGCTTTAAAAGGGGAGAATTTCAAGGAATTTGCTGCGATTACTATGGCTGTTGCATCGAGAGCGTTTGAAGTTGACAATTATATAGAGCTCGCTCTTGTCCCAGGAGCAGATTTGTTCAACCATGATGTAAACGGAAGAGAAAACGTGCATTTTGTTACTTTGGGCGAAGTCTGCCCTTACTGTGGTAAAGAAGATGGTTGCTGGCATGAAGACTATGGCCCTCCAGATAGTGAAGACGAAGACGAGGATGAGAGTAATGAGGAGAATGAAAGCGACCTGGAAGGGGTTAGTCAGAAAGAGTATAATGACATTGAGGAGAATGATTCCAAATCAAGAGAGATTGAAGAATTGGAAGAGATAACAATGGAGTATGTCCAGAAAATAGAGCTAGAACTCAAGGAAGAGAAGGAGAGAAAAGACGCAGAAAAAGATGATGAAGACGATACCAGTGATGAAGACGAGGAGTTTAATCATAGCGAGTTTTACATGAATCCGGATGAGTGCTGTGACATTGTTTTGGAAAGAAAGATTATCAAAAATAGAGAGGTCTACAATACCTACGGGGAGCTACCCAACGCAATACTTCTAGTGAAATATGGATTTGCAGCGGAAGAAAATGTTTACGAAAGTATTTGCTTAGGACAACAAATAGTACAATACCGCAAAGAGAATCCTAATATCGCAGAACGCTTCGACTGGTGGAGCTGCATGGGCTGGATATTGCTGAGGGAAGAAGAAAAAGGCAAGTCTGACATGGAAGAAGAAGACGAAGACGACGACGAAGAAGAAAGGGAGGAGGATGAGGAAGATTCGTGGCTGCTTCAATGTAGGCTCGATTATCCCGGCACAGCCAATTCACAACTACGTGCAGTGGCGAGACTCCTCACTATGTCAGCGGGGGATTTTGAGAAAATGATAGGCGATGAGGACTGCGATGGCGAGACTATTATGAGTGAGTTAGTATTGAAAAAGATGCCGAAGGAATGCAAGAGTTTGCTGAAAAGATGGATTCAAGAAAGATATGCTTCCGTCGGAGATGGTAAAACCGGCAGTGGAGAGCTCAAGAGACAACTGAAAAAGGCAGACCCTCACAGTATCCGTTTCCGTCTTACCACAGCTGTCATCAGCGAGAAGAAGCTCCTCGAGAACGCTCTCCACAGCATCAAGTAACAACTTCTCCTGTAGACCTTTATAGAAGGAATGTAGAGTAGAGAAAGCAAGAAATATGATGTTTCCACAACAACGAAAGATGCCGCGCCACGACACAATTGTTGTCACAGTATAATTTTCTATTCCCAGAAATCTCTCGCGAACTCCAGCCAATCCATCCTCTCCCCTCTCCCGTTGGCAATAGCATAGCACCAACTGTTCGTCTTTAAGATTCACTCAACTGAACAAGCTGTGGCTTACCCCTCGTGTTTAAACCCCTTGAAGAAAAGTGCTGCACATTACTACACTAATTATTGATAACGCAATGCTATCTGCTTCATCGATGTCCAGGAACAACCTGGCAAGGAAATCTGCAAACCTTGCCAGAGCAAAAAACATCCTATTCAAAAACAATAAGCGTCAATACCAAAGATTTTATTCATCTGAGACTCCAAAAGAACCCAAGCCATTCTCATTGACTAAATTTCTGTTCAGACTAACATTTTTGACCGCTGGTATCTACGGTACTGCGGCAACCGCTGCATTACTTTATGAGCCATTACAAGAACCATACCTGGAGTATTTTCCGTACGGTGAACAAGTGATGGACAATATAGACTACGCCTGGAAGCATAAACAAGAGATCAAAGATTTTGATTATAAAAAGTACTATGATACAAAGTATTCCCAATTGGCTTCCTCCATCAACGATACTGCCGCTAAGGTGGGGTTGGACGACTACATCAACATCCCACATAAAGGTCTCGAGTCAACCCCACTTACCGATTCAACCAAAAAGACTTTGAAGGCCGAAAAGAGGAAGGAAGAAAAATTCCTGATTTTGTCTGATTCCGATGGCGACAAATCAAAGAAAGTTATTTTGCCTTCAATTCCTGTCAACTCAAGTGATCCAAAAATCAATGATTTGATAACTTCTTTAAACAGTTTAATTTCAGAATTCAATTCTTCCAAGATCACGGAACAATCGAGCAATATCATCAGTAGTATCATTGCCAGTGTGAACGATCTTTCTTCTAAGTTCGACAGTAAAGATATCAATGCATTGGCTGAAGATAAGGTGGCTTCAATCAAACAGAAAGTAGAACAAGAAAAAACCATCCTTGTTGCAAATTTAGCAAAAACTGCTGAAAAAACGAAACAAGATTTAGAAGCTAAACATAAAGAGATTTTGTCAAAAGAAATTTCAGAAACGGAAAAGACTTTATCTTCAGAGTATGAAAACAAATTGAAGAAGAAAGAATTGGATTTGATTGAAAAATTCAATAAAACTGTTTCATCCAGAATTGAAACCGAGAGGAACAACAAATTGAAAGACCTTGATATATTAGCTAGTAGAATTGATGAAATAGAGAAGTTCGAACTTCAACTTTCCAAGGTTGCAACGTCATACACTACTTTCAAAGAAGTAAGAAAGTCAATTTCCAAAGTTAGAGAGTTACTCAACTCCAATATTTCTTCCAACATTCGTGGTGAAAACTTAGTTGCTGAAATCGACAACCTGAAAAATTTGACTAAGCCTTTAAACAATCAATTAATTGATGCCACTCTTGAATCCCTTCCATCGAACAAGGAATTACTGATAAACGGCGGCGTCTTGACACAGGCCCAAATTTTGACCAGATGGGAACTTCTAGTTCCAGAATTGAGATCGATTTCTCTTCTGCCTGAAAACCCAGGCATTTTAGGATACGCTTCTTCTAAAATCTTTTCCAAGTTTCTTTGGTCTAAGTCTGGCGTTCCAATAAAAAACGCTAACGATTTGGTAGGCAACGATGTTGAATCAGTGATTGCCAGAGTCAACAATCACTTGCAGAAGAACCAACTTGATAACGCAGTCGAAGAAGTGACTCATTTGAAGGGTGTGGCTAGAGAACTGACAAACGACTGGTTGGTTGATACGAGACGTAAATTAGAAATTCAATTCTTGGTCGACTTGCTTTCAACAGAGGTAAACATAAGTGCTTAAGTCTTTGACATCCTGTCTTTTATACTATTATACAAATAAATTTTGTTTCCCTTCTTATATAGCCCCTATTTGCTGACTATTATTTATTTATTTCTATACATCACAAAATTGCTAGACTTAATTATCATTTTCTCATAGTTCCTCCTTTCAACGTGCGGCGCCTCAAAAATTGTGAGGGTCTGTGTGAGATCGAAGATTAATTGTTGATGAAATATTTGATACTCATAGAGAGAACTACTATGTTTTCCTTCCTAATTTAGACTTCTGGAACAAAATAGTAAATTTGACACAGACTATAGCACACAATGTCAGATAAGACAGCCGCACCACAAGTGTATGGAGCGGATGAGATCAACGCTGTCGTCCTTGACCCCGGCTCATACACAACTCAGGCAGGTTATGCAGGATATGACCAGCCATCCATCGTGACTCCATCTTACTATGGGGTAGACCCCAACTCTGATGGTGACAATAAGAATAAAGTATTTGATGAGAACCTGTTATTTTCAAGACCAAGGGATGGTACTGAGATTCATTCTATAGTCTCCAACAATCTAGTCATAGATTGGGATGGAGCGATGGATCAATATAAATATTTATTTGAGAAACTCGAGATTGACCCTAAGGAACAGCCACTCTTACTGACAGAATCAACCATGAATAGTTATGCCAACAAAATAAAGGC
Source organism: Pichia sp. NRRL YB-4149 (assembly GCA_030556025.1). Taxonomy (NCBI): domain Eukaryota; kingdom Fungi; phylum Ascomycota; class Pichiomycetes; order Pichiales; family Pichiaceae; genus Pichia; species Pichia sp. NRRL YB-4149. Next base: position 74,589 of record JANIWA010000012.1, on the reverse strand, counting down.
GATGGAAATTTTTTTGGAACAAGAACAATTCTGTGCATTTTATGCAGTAAAACAACCAACGTGTGTAAGTTTTGCGCATGGTAGGCCAAATTGTTTAGTCGTAGACATTGGTCATGACTTGACTACAGTGACTCCTATTATTGACGGTTTGTGTTTGAGAAATCAAGTAAGAGGAACCAGGTATGCAGGTGCATTTTTAAATCAACAGTTGAAGCAATTTTTGACCGCAAAATCTATCGACTACACAGCACCTTTCATGATCAAAAAGAAGCAAGGAGTTTTCTGGGAAAATAACAATACGAAAGCCGTTTTTGAAACCATCAGTAAGGTTGAAAGCGTAAATCAAACTGTCATAGATTTTTCATACCTCAGGACACTCAGGGAAATGAAAGAACTTTTACTAGAATGTTGCACAGACGACGAACTTTCTTCTCCTACAGATGCGGAAAAGGAACTTGAAAATGATAGTACAAGATGGTTTGAGCTACCGAATGGATTGAATGTGCCATTTACTCTTTATGAGAGGCAAAAGATATCGAATTCTTTGTTCCATCCAGGGGACACTTTAGCTGACGTGGTTGAAGAATGGGAAAAACCAGACAACGGTCACATTATTGAGACTATTGGAACGAAAAACGATTTGACGAGTAAAGAATATGTACCATTAAGAAGAGCTAAGAAAAACGACGAGGAAGAGAACACCGGGAACAACGGCAAAGATGAAGGTTCGCATAACACATCCAGCACCACTGGAAATAATGACAGTAACAAGAATGGCACCACAGTCAAATATGAGAAGAGTGAAGTAGCTATGGGTGTTACCGATTTGATTCAGAACGTATTGGAGAACTTAGATATTGACTTGAAGCCCCAACTTGCGAACAATATTGTATTGACAGGATCTTCTACATTAATTCCTAGACTAAACGAAAGATTAAATAGCGAGCTTTCACTGCTGAACCCAAGTTTAAAGATAAGAGTCCACTCTGCGGGCAACACCACGGAGCGAAAGTATGCTTCGTGGATAGGTGGCTCTATTCTATCGTCGTTAGGTACGTTCCATCAATTGTGGGTTTCAAAGGCAGAATATGACGATATTGGAGCCGACCAATTAATTGTTAACAGATTTAGATAATCCCATTGATTGAAAAAAAAATTATGAACTTGTGTATACTCCTTTTCTCCACTACAATACAATCTAGGGAAAAGATACGTATGCGTATTGAAATAGATATATACACATGTATGTTCGTAGAAACAAGTATTTTTAATCTGTATTTTATAAGTGTACGGACTAACAAACCTCTGTATAAAGAGTCAGCTCACTAACAAGAGCAATCTTGGTCGTTAGTAGTTGGTCTCTGCGATAGATCAACAGAAGTGTTTGCTTTGTTGCTACCAGTCCTATTTCCCTTTGATACCTGTGCCTTGAAAGGCATTCTTAGAGCAATCTGCTTGAATAAATCCTGAACGTTCTCTCCTGTTTTAGCACTAACCTCCAAATATAGTAATCCCAATTCACTAGCAAATGACCTTGCCGAATCTTCCGACACCTGTCTCTCCTCTCTCAGATCCAATTTATTACCAACCAGCGTTATCAAGATATTACTGCTTGCTTGTTTCTGTAATTCTTTGATCCAATATTTCGCCTTCTCGAGAGATTCGCTCTGTGTAATATCGTAGACCACTATGGCGGCTTGTGCGTTCCTGTAGTACATTGAGGCCAATGACCTATACCTCTCTTGTCCAGCTGTGTCCCAGATCTCGAACTTTACAACCACTCCATTTTCAAAGCCCTGTTCTACCGGAGTCACTAATTCTGCTAAATCATCACCTGTCAATTTTATGGATTGTGTCAAAAAGGCAGCTCCGATAGTCGATTCTCTGAATTCATCAAACGAGTTTTTCACAAACCGCTGCACTATAGAAGACTTACCCACTGCAGACTCTCCCAATAGCACCAATTTGAACTGTGCTTGCCTCACCTGCTTTTGGGGCTGTGACATACTGAACGAATGAACCCTCTGGAAATGCAAATAGATTTAAAACAAACAGTACAACGTGTATGTAACCAAGTAGAACTAAAAATAAAAACGCTAGTAATAGCTGTAGAAATTGCGCCTGTGCCTTCCTGTGTATGCACTCACCACCTGTTTCAACACTCCTTCTTCAATCGAGTATGTGTGTCCCAAAGTACCCTATCTGTCGTTCCTCTTCCGGAGAAGGCAGGCCTATCAGTTATGAAGCGGCCAGTCAAAGTATGGAGAACGGAATATGACTTTATCTGCTTGCGACGGCCGTCGCGGGCAAAAATATGAAGGAGAAGCATCCGTAATATCGGAAAAGAAGTAATGGATTTTTTTTTTTCACTTTTCGCCCGAAAGGAAGAAAAAAATTTGCTTAAATAGGAGATCTATCTATCATTCTGCACTACTTTTGCTCTTCCGTTCACCAAACTGGACAAAAGAGGCCTTCAAATATCCAAGAGTAGAAAAGTATCATGGCTGCCAGAGCTCAATTTGAAAATTCCAACGAGGTCGGTGTGTTTTCGAAACTCACCAACTCGTATTCCCTCGTGGCCGTTGGTGGTTCGGAGAACTTCTACTCTGCCTTTGAGGCTGAGTTGGGAGATGCCATCCCTATCATTCACACAACGATCGCCGGTACCAGAATAGTGGGCCGTATGACTGCAGGTAACAGGAGAGGGCTTTTGGTTCCTACACAGACCACTGACCAAGAATTGCTCCACTTGAGAAACAGTCTCCCAGATAGTGTGAAGATCCAGAGGATCGAAGAGAGGTTATCTGCCTTAGGTAACGTTATATGTTGCAACGACTATGTTGCTTTGGTGCATCCAGATATTGAGAGAGAAACAGAAGAGATAATTGCTGATGTTTTAGGTGTCGAGGTCTTCAAACAGACGATCGCAGGTAACGTTTTAGTCGGGTCATATTGTGCGCTTTCCAACCAGGGTGGATTGGTTCATCCTCAGACATCCATCCAGGATCAGGAGGAACTATCATCTTTGTTGCAAGTGCCCATTGTCGCAGGTACTGTAAACAGAGGTTCTAACGTCGTTGGTGCCGGTATGGTCGTGAACGACTGGTTGGCAGTGGCCGGTCTTGATACCACCGCCCCGGAACTTTCTGTCATTGAGAGTATTTTTAGACTACAAGACAACCAGCCAGACGCCATTGGCTCCAACCTCAGAGACACTCTTATCGAAACCTACTCTTAGACTGCTTGTTTGCACCCGCATACCTCTTCTGCTAATTACTGTATATTCCCTAATATTTACAACCCCTTTTTTATCATAATGTCCGTACTATGTGATGAGAAACCTCAGAAATGGAAACAGGTCTCCCGCGCCGATCGTCTCTTGGTTTCTGTTTCTCAGCTTCGGTCTCACGTTCCACCACCACGTTCAGATGAGAATCACCACCATCTTCACGGTCCACCATGTTCACGCTACTTCAACAGTGTGAAGAGTCTCCTCTCTGATACTTCGTTTAGCAAGTTACTCCGGTTGGCAAGACGCAACAACTAGTGCACCCCAATGAACTTTATAGGGTAAGTGGGAAATATGAACATATTGTCAGTTTTCGATTCACTCGAGTAACAACTGCATACTAACATACTGCTCAATTGGTCTTCAACGTTTTTTCCCCTATAGTTTGCCGACTATTAACACGCGTGCTGCCGCTTGGGATAAACTGGCTTTACTGTGTGCTGTATCCACAAGTGCAAAGGCCCCAATCGATGCGGCGATTCCAAACTCCTTGCAACTGCTACTTTCCAGGTTGAAGTACTATAAGAAGAGCAGTGGTAACACCGTCTCGGATGTGATATCTAACTCAGAGATTCAAGTGCTATTTGCACTCTGCAGTAACTGCTCTAAGTTCAAAAACCAATACCAAGCAGATGTTTTGTTCAATGTCTTATGCAAGTATCTCATCAACACTCCGAACCAAACTTTTAGATCAATGTCGTGCTTTTTGAATGATGACTTGACCCCCTGGACTAAACTGGCCTACGAACTCACTTTGGCTCTGGTAAATTTGACAGAATCATTTCCTAAATTCAAGGATGCATTCTACAACACATTGGGTGATTACATATCAAATGTGGACTCAAGTAAACTATACCATCAATTTTCTGTGTTGGGTGTTGTTCAGGCGCTCACCCTGAAACCTGAGATCATAAGCAAGGACATCTTCAACCTAATAATGTCAATTTTCAATATTGGTTTTTTTGATCTGGTGGAAAGCACGATTGCAAATATCACAGATCAAAGTGATATTGATTTGATTTACTCCTTCAATGACCTCGACTTTGAGTACTCTTCTTTGTTTTTTATTGACTTGGTTGAACAGTTTCAAATTGAATACTTGAAGGTATTAGTGCATTCAAGTAACAAATCTTCTTTAATGGATTACCTGCTGAACGCCCAATCGATTTCTTACTCGGTTGCTCAGGATAACTCCGACATTCTAAATTTTGTCTTGCAATTCCAGTATAAGATTGAAGACTTCATCTCGAATTCGAACGAAAGAATTACGAACTCAACTCTCTATCGTCGCAAAACTTGTTTATCAACATACGCCTTCGCTCTGGAAATCTACAGTCTCAATGTGAAACTTTCCAATATCGATTTGAAATTTTTGAACCTGAAAATATCTGCATATCTTTCTGATTTTATGGTATCAATTGAAGAGGGCTCACCAGTTGCGCTTGATATGATTACTTCCAACTTGTTATTAAATACTTTTGGTGCTGGCGCAATCTTGTCTGAAGAAAATCAGGCGACTGGATTGAATATCGTCAAACACTTCCCCGTCATTGTTCAAACTATTGTTATGCCGAAAGAGTTTGTTAAAAAGCTTGCGACCACGGTCAAATACTGCATGAAAAGCTTATCGAAAGATGACGCCATTTCCTTGATATACACTTTAATCAATATGCTCGGTGATGGAAATCACAGTAACAATAATAACAACATCAACTCGAATATCTCAGCGAATGCTTCTACAATTGATGCCTACGTTGTAGAAAGAAATGATTTGATACCTCAAAATATTGTAACGTCTGTTGTGGAGATTACGAAAGCTGCAAATGATGAATCTATCATAACATTGGTTACTACTTTGCTCTATCAGAAAATAGTTCCCAAATCAGACGAGCTCAATTGTATCTTGCTCGACGGTTTGACAGAATTTATCGACAACATGAACAAAAAAGATTTTGCATCACTTCTAAAGTACTACTATGATGTGTCTGAATCGGCATTGAAAGACAGTACTAGTTTCAAATTAAATATTGCAACTTGGACAAAATTTTCAGAGGCAATGGCAAAATCATCCAACGAAGAGCTTTATCATATATACCTCAATGGCTTGTTATTCCAAATCATTTCTAAGGGCGATATTGACGATTTAGAACATCATAGGCCAAATGAGTCAGTCACTGAGTCGGCTAGAGAAATATCATTGTTTTTGAAACCGCTGGCTCATTTGTTACCGTCAATTGAAGAAAAGCCCAGAATTCCTGTTGATAAAGAAACGATTGGTAGATTTCAAAATGCATGGTTCAATTTGGCTGTTCATGGCTTTGCATACAATTCCCCACTATATTTAAAATGTTTACCAGAATTACTAAGAATTGCACACAACACCCCTCCGTTAGCTTCTGAATCTACTTGGAATAGAAGTGAAACCTCAATTGAAATGAACACAATTTTGAGAAGAGGAACTTCGAAAACTTCCGAAAGGATTCATAAGGATGTCTTGAAAAATATCATTTCTCTCAAAAGTGGCGAAGGCAATATCGATTCACAAGTTTCAAGGCCAGGTTTGATGTTTTTATCGTCATCGTTGATGGTTGAAATGCTAAGGGTCCAGACCGGAGACTGCTCAAAAATTTTGGATTATATGTCTGATCCTTCGGTGATCATTGCCAAACTTCATCATAGCGTTGCAATCATAGCATATTATTGCTGTTCTCAATATACTGATAGATTGTTAAAAAACACGTCATCTCTGACCATGCCAAAGCTCACCAATAGATTGAAAAAGATATTTATTGCCTGCTGTCATCGTAACTATGATCTGCAAAATTGTGCTTTCAAATGTGCAGATATTATATTAAGCAAAATCCCATCTTCTTTGTGTTACGATGAAAGTACATTTGCTTTGCTTGATATTTTAGGTTTATTGTTTCAAAGTATTATTGATGCTGATACGAACGAGTACGAACCTATGACCCAGTTCAAATCTAGAGTGACTGATATCGACTTGCTATTATCAGATTCTTACATATGGAGACAACAAACACTTGATATTTTTACGAATCATGCTACTAGATGGATTGGAGCTGCTCTGAAATCTTGTGATGGTGACATGAAAACTGTTCTTCGGTCATATGTCAACAAGGCGGATGCCTCTCATAGAACAATCAATTTTGGTATCTCTTTTGCTTTAGATATGGCAAGCAAGATACTACCAAATGATAGAGAATTTTATCAATTACAAGGAAGCCAATCGAAAAAATTGAACACTACGGCAGGATTTTTGTCACATACTCCATGGCACTCTGGCCTCAAACTGCTTGAAAATGGTTTCGGAGATTGGACTACTATATTTTGCAATTTAGACAAGAGAATCAGTTCATTTACTTTACAGATCAATGACAACCATATAAGCAAAAACAACATACACCATGAATTCAGTGAGTTGATGGATGATATAAGCAGAACTATTGTATTTTTGCCAGTCAAGAAATTAAATTATGTCAAATGGGTTGTTGATATTCCGTTCTTAGTATTTGATTCTCATTCAATTGAACATAGCATACCTATGTGGCTAAATATTATGAAAGAAAAACCTGATCTGGCAGATCATATTCTATCATTCATTTTACAAAATTTTGAAGAGACAGTAGTGAATGGGCTGGGACTATATTCAAGGAAACAAGATATGGCAAGTCCCCAATTCAATCCAATGGAGTATCTGCCAACAGACAAGATAGCCATTGAATACAATTCCAAAACTGCATCTACTTTGTTCAAATCTCACTTACTGCTAATCAGATTCCTGTCTTCTCATTTCCATGCTACAATGTATCAAAGTGACCACATACTGAATATGTTTACTGAATCACTATTAGTTGCAATCGATGGTTTGAAATCTGCAAGTTTACATCCTTATGCTCGTATGGCCAGATTCGAACTTATTTATTTAGGATGCGAACTATTGAAATACCACTCATCATTTACTTCTCCAGCTAAACACAAAGTAATAAATACAGTGTTACTAGGTGCTCTTTCATGGTTTGTCAAAGATGTTACAACTCCTTTTGGAAATAACAAACTAAAAATTAAGGCAGATTTTGAAATCTTGAATATTGTCGGGAACTTTTTCCACAATATCTCTTTCAAAGAAATTTTTCATGAGCAAAAAAGAGCTATTTTGTTGCTTTTCTTAGACGACGAGATTAGTATCTTAAATTCATGGATTCATCCCCTAGGTGGAGCAGCTTCTACATTTAGATCTTATGCAAATTACAAGTTTGATGACAAAGTTTTACGTGATTGTTATCTTATTAATGGTAAGTTAGCTGTCAATCTCGTAATGAGATATGAAAAAAACGGCACTCTGTCATCATCAATGGTCAAAAATTTACGGTCATACATTATCAATAATCCCTTTTCTGTGACTGATATACCCGCTGCAGTTGAGTATATAACTGATTCCGATGTTCCAGCCATTGTTGCATGGTCATCTGCTGCGCCTATAGACTCTATCAACAAATTTTTGCCCCCTTACAACCGAAACTCGTTGGTTTTACAATACGCTATGCGTTCCATCGAAAGTTTTGACGTCCACTTGGCTTTCTTCTACGTTCCACAAATTGTTCAGACGATGAGGCATGATGATTTGGGTTACATTCGTAGATTTATTTTAGAAACGGCTAACGTTTCACAATTATTTGCCCATCAGATTATTTGGAACATGGCGGCAAATTCTTTCAAAGATGAGGAATCCACTATCCCAGATTCATTAAAGCCTACTTTAGATGAAATTCGGGAAACTATGATCAAGACGTTTTCGGATTCAGACAGAAACTATTTTGAAAAAGAGTTCTCCTTCTTTGGCGAAGTGACTGGTATATCTGGTAAGTTGAAACCATTTATTAAAAAATCCAAACCTGAGAAGAAAGCTAAAATTGACGAAGAAATGTCCAAAATTAAGGTTGAAGAGGGAGTTTATCTACCGAGTAATCCTGATGGTACAGTCGTCGATATTGACAGAAAATCAGGTAAACCGTTGCAATCACACGCAAAGGCCCCATTCATGGCAACGTTTTTCATAAAGAAAAAGAAAGACAGACTTGTTCCAGGGCAAGTAGTTGACAGTGAGGATTCCCAATTTGAAATTGTCAAAACAAGTGCTATTTTCAAAGTTGGGGATGATTGCAGACAGGATGTTTTAGCCCTTCAATTAATTTCTATGTTTAGAACTATATGGATGACGCAAGGTGTTGATGTGTATGTCTTTCCATACAGAGTTACAGCTACTGCTCCGGGATGCGGTATTATTGATGTTTTACCAAATTCTATCTCAAGAGACATGTTAGGCCGTGAAGCAGTCAACGGATTGTATGAGTACTTTATTTCTCAATTTGGTCCAGAAACTTCCCCTGAATTCCAGCGTGCTAGAATCAATTTCGTGAAATCATTGGCTGCGTACTCTATTATCACATATCTTTTGGCTATCAAGGATCGACATAATGGTAACATTATGTACGACAATGAAGGCCATATTTTACATATTGATTTTGGTTTCTGTTTTGATATCGTTCCAGGCGGTGTCAAATTTGAGCAGTCTCCTTTCAAACTAACTAGAGAAATGGTAAGAGTTATGGGAGGAAATGTGAATACACAAGCTTACAAATGGTTTGAAGAGCTATGTGTGAAATGCTTTCTTGCATGCAGACTACATATGGATTCTTTGATTAAAATGGTCATTCCTATGTTAGAAAGTGGATTACCATGTTTTAAAGCAGCCACAATAAAACATCTTACTCAAAGGTTTGCTCCCAATAAAAATGATAGAGAAGCTTCTATTTACATGAGAGGCTTGATAAGAAAATCTTTTGAAAGTTTTGCAACTAAAGGATATGATGAGTTTCAAAGAATTACCAATGGTATACCTTATTGAGCCAACTTCTCTACTTTAACAAGGAGTGCTAGCTATACAAAGTTGTACATAATATTGCGTGTTTTATTTAAAGAACGTCAGAAGTGAATAAAAAGAGAAATAATTTGAAGAAAAAAAATAAAAAGAAAATAGTAAGCCCGTCAAGGAAGACCTTGAAAAAGATAAGTAAAAATTATATATTTCAAAAGTGATACGAGAGAAATGAAAGAGTAAAGCACAAAGCGGTGACCAAAAACATATGGATTGGGGAGAACGTCATATAACTAGACTATCATCCATATTGAAAGAGAAGTTGCCATCGACACCGGTGATTTCATTGAAGTCAAATAACTCCATATCCTTAGGAGCCGATGTATTGAAGAGTGTTTGTGTTTGTAACAGCGGTCGATCAGTTTGTGGAAGCTTCTCTAAACAAGATTGAGTAGGTTGCAAGAATTCGGACATTTGTGACGTTTGTGACATTTGTGATATTGATGATTGTTGCTGACAAGCGAGAACAGGTTCTTGTAGAATCGTTGGATCTTCTTTATTTAGGTTTTCTAAAAGTTTATCAGTCATTCTCTTGTTGTTCTTGAGTCTGTAGCCATTTGCAGCTATACTTGTATTTTTATCAACTGGTTGATTTTGATTTTGACTATGACTATGAGTATGTCCATGAGCATGTCCGTGAGTAGATGGTTTCAAAACACCACTGTTCCTCGTGATTCCACCAATACAAATATTTCTAAATCTGTGTCTTTTCAGGGCATCACTCCGAGGAAACCTCTTCCCACATGGGCATATATTTGAAGCTACAGAATGACCTTTTTGATGTCTTCTCAAATCGTGATTTCTGACAAATGCTTTACCACATTCATCGCAGACAAAAGGTCTATCTGATAAATGTGTTTGTATGTGAGCCCTAGCATTAGATATACGTCCAAACTCTCTATTACAGACCCCTTGGATTTCTTTATCAAAAAATCTGCATATGTATTTACCCTCCGCATTAGGACCCTCGAAGTATTTATCTAGCGTACCTGTTGCTAAAGTAGATGTTATTGTTGGTTTCTTTCTCACTGGCGATCTTTTGGGAGACTTTAGTATTCTTTGGGTAAACATTTGGTTTTTTCTTGGCACCATAGTTGGATCCCAACCCAAACTTGAAAATTTGCTCCTTGTCGGTGTTTGTAGCATCTCAGCAGAAGGTCTGAGTTTTAGTGGAGTATTCATTGCAGATATAGTTTTATCCTTATCATCTTCAACTATAGTCGTGTCATCAGTATCTCTCAATTGTTTGCTGAGACGTACTTGGAACTGCGACTGTGACTGCAACTGAGACATCGGTGGGATCTTTTTAGGAGAGACGAGTTTTGGGGTTTGAAACATTTCTTTCAACGGGGAAGACATTGCAACAGAGTTCAACGGTGATGTGGGCAATGGTGTTGGCAAGGGAGATCTTTTCGAATATTCAGGTGATGATTCTAACGATGGATTCAAATCTTGAGCCGATTTGGTTTTCGAAAGTTGACGAAGGCTTTGTAGCTCTTGGGCTGAGTAGGATTTGGCTGGGTATTTTTGGCTAACATTGTCTGTCTGTTCGAAGGTTCCTTTAGGAGGAGAAGGTGGAAATTTGTAAGATACTGGGTTGCCAGAAGAAACGTAATAATCAGGTTTAGAATGTTGTGGTGGTTGTTTGATCGGTGTGATGGGAGTCTGGAGGTCACTCAAAGAAATATTCGGTATAATATTGCTTAAAGTGGGATTTCTATTTTTGATGTAGTCATTTTGCTTCAAAAGTGGGTTTTCTTGCTGATTGCTACTATTGTTCATAATGTTATTGGTATTATAGGAAAAGTCCAGGTTGTCAAAATTTGTTATATCTCTATATTGAGGTTTTTTGTTGATGAACGTGACTGGCTCAATACCTGGGATTGATAGCTGCGTATTCTCACCCATTCCTACAAATCCAAATATTCCAGATCCACTGATTTTCCTTTTATGACCTTGAGTGTGAGTATTTGAGCGGTCTGTTAGTTGAGAAAGCGTCATTGGCTGTTTTGGGGCTTCTGAAATTCCCAGATCTAGCAATACTTTTTCTATATCTGTTTCTTTTGGATTCATGCCAGAAAGGTTCATATTTAATTGTAAGTTTGCATCTAGAAAATCGCTGTCAATATTCTCAGCCTCTAATTCTTCATCTAGATCGCTTTTCAAATATTTTTCCAAATCAAAACTGTTATCAAAACCTTCGGACGAAGAAGAACCTTGTAGACTTATCCCCCGACTTTGTCGATGTAGGTGCGAAAGTTGGGTTTCTGGTGAAGGATCAAAACCGAGGATATCATCAGGTAAAGGTATTGGCTTGAAAGTGGATGTAGTAAAAAAAGAATTGTTTGAGTCGATCTTCAAAGGATTTTCCATAATTTTTTTAGATGAGTTATTGCTCCCATTGCTGTTTTCGTTGCCGTATGAGGATGAACTCGAGGAATTCGTGAAAAAAGGATTGATTGAATCATGCCAGTCCATATTCATATTGTATGACCATGTACTTGAAAACGGAGTCAGGCTTAGCAGTTTATATGTGTACGTTCAATTTTGCGGGTATGTATGTATGTATGTTTTTCTTGTCGTTACTGTCGTGTCAAGCCTGTTGAAAATAGAAGCGATCCCGATCTAGTTAATAAATGAACAAAGTAGAGAAGTAAGAATGGTCTAATACTAAAAAGTCCTAAATTTACCGAACGGAAGGATCATGTCTGCCATTGATCTGAGAGGTAGCACCCAGATATCCTGATTGGTATACATGCAAGCTATAATTTACAAGAAAAGTTCCACCGTCTACACAACTCAATAATACTTCCTCTTTTGGAAAAACACAAACATGATAGCAAAACACAGATGTCTTCTGCGGGTTGCCTAATCGGGAAACACATCAGTACACCAGCTTCCCGCCGCTTAACATGAGAACGACTCGTCCTTTCGCCTCGAGTATCTCATCACTTTCACTTTCTTTCCCACCACCTTGTAGGTTGTGAGTGTCTGCGTTGAGGAGTAGTCTCTTGTTCAAATAAAATAACTCATCCTGACCGAAGCCTATACACCCCTCACCGCGATTGCAAACCCCAACACTCATGTGCAACCGGCTTTCAGCCCAATCCACGATGCTGTTGGAATCTAGTTCGCCAATCACGTGACCATGGTAATCACTCATTTGTCGAAGATCACGTGACAATGCTAGTTGTAATTCATTGAGTAGAAAGTTGGACCTTTCCATCCTGTTGATACGTATTCCGAGAAAGAATTTGTTGTAGTCATATTTGGGTAAAACCTCCAAAGCAGGCATCCCGTTTGTAGATGCAAATCTGACAGGGATGTCAACATTGGAAGGATTTATTTTCTGCAAAATTTGCTCGAATTGATCTCGAAATTGTCCAAGTTGCAAATCCGATTCAAATCTGATAAGGGGTAAAAGTGATACGTGGAAATCACTCGATCGTATCTTAGAACCAATGAATTTGAAGTTCTGTGGCCACCATCCCTGACAATCTAAGTTAGCAGGAGAGATAGGCCTTCCTCTGAAATACTCGTTGTAAAGTATTCTAGTGATATCATCTTCTCTACTTGCAACATTCAAATTGATGTTTGTGAGTAATTCATATGGTAATTCCAAACGGAGTGGGGAGCAGGAGTCTAACTTGAATGACAAACTGTGTTTATCGTAGTGCCCTTGTCTGAGTCTCTGCACATTACTCGTAATTTGCTGGTTTGACCGTGAGACAATTTCCGATAGCCTTCTGTTGTGCTTCGTGTCTTTGATTTTGACTTCTAGATATGCCGAAGCGTAACAAGAACTTGCAGAAATGTTTGGTTCTAAGGAGAGCAAATATTTCTGCACTATCAAAGGAATTTTGGATTTACTCATTGGTGAATATCATTTTTCATGTTTGTGTCACCCCTAATTTCTGATAAAATTTGATCGAAAAAACGGCTTGATACCAGAAATGTTGCAGTGCGTTTTCCGAAAAGAGAAACATGGCGCACCCACCTGTCGCTTTATTCCGAGATTCAGAAACTACGTGGCTTCGACTTGGGTGATTATTAAATAAATAAAAAGATACATAAAGATACGTAAGAGTGTGTATAGATATATAAGTAAATAGATAGAGACATAAATATACTTATAATCAGTTTTTATATGCATATATATGATCTCGATAATAGAATATTTGATAGGGGAGGAGTTGAAAAAACTATCGAATAACAACGAAAAAACAAGCGATCAATTTTTCTACATCAACAACATCTTTCTTGGGTCTTCGATCAATTCCTTGACGGTTCTTAAGAAAGTGACAGCCTCTCTACCATCCAACATTCTGTGGTCGTAAGTCAAAGCAACATACATCATTGGTCTGCTTTCCAACTTGCCGTTAACAACTACAGCTCTTTCCTTGATACCGTGTAAACCTAAGACAGCTGTTTGTGGAATGTTGATGATAGGGGTACCGAATAAGGAACCAAAAACACCACCGTTGGAGATGGTGAAGGTACCACCGGTCATGTCTTCTAAGGTTAACTTACCGTCTCTCGCCTTGTGACCTAAGTTAACAATCTCATTCTCGATTTCCAATAGAGACAAAGATTCGGCGTTTCTGACAATAGGAGTGACTAAACCTTTTGGAGTGGCGACGGCAATGGACAAGTCCATGTAGTCTCTGTAAACCATGGTGTTGCCGTTTTCGATGGCACCGTTGACAGCCGGAATGTCCTTAGCAGCTAATGCAGAAGCACGAGAGAAGGCACCCATGAAACCCATCTTGATACCGGTCTTCTTGATGAATTCATCCTTGTAAAGTTTTCTCATTTCCATCAAAGAGGACATGTCGATTTCGTTGAAGGTGGTCAATGAAGCTGCGGTGTTTTGGGCTTCCTTTAATCTTTCTGCGATTCTCAATCTCATTCTGTTCATCTTGATTCTTTCTTCGGTTCTGGCAAAGTTCCCGAATGGGTGGATGTTGGCAGGAGCCTTACCGGAAGTTGATTTAGTAGATTCCTTGGAAGCTGAGGTTGGAGCAGCAGCCTTTGGAGCTGGAGTAGCTTCTTTCTTTGGAGCTGGAGTAGCCTCTTTCTTTGGAGCTGGGGCGGCTTCCTCCTTCTTTGGAGCAGCTTCTTCTTTCTTTGGAGCCGCAGCCTCTTCCTTCTTGGCAGCTGGGGCGGCACTGCCAGCTGGAGCGGCACCTGGCTCGATCTTGGCGATCTCTTGGCCAACGGTGACGGTGTCGTCGGGGGAAACCAACAATTCGGTGACAGTACCGGCGACTGGGGCGTTCACCTCGACATCGATCTTATCGGTTTCGATGGTTGCCAACAACTCGTCCTGGTTGATGAAGTCACCGACGCTCTTGGAGAAGGAGGAGAGGGTACCTTCCGTGATGGATTCTGCCATCTCGGGCACCTTGACCACCTGAGGAGCCTTCAATATGGTGGCAGAAGAAAAGTGTCTGTATGCGTGCTGGACAAAGTGGTTGCTGGATGGAGCAACACCTTGGAAGTGGGTGATTCTAGCGTTTGATTGGCCCATTGCTGCAATCTTGGCAACCGATGATTTGGATGCAACGGCACATCTCAGTGATGATTTCAAAACTGGCTTTACAGATGCTCTGGTAGATATTCTAAGCATGGTTGTGAAGGATGTGATATGTGATCGGTGGAGAGTGTGACTTGGTGTCGGGTGGACAAGACAGACTTTCAAGGCAGAAAAGAAAAGGGGAACAACTCGTAAAACCGTTCTGGAAACGCTTTCCATTCCGGGGACTCTTCCCTCCAGCCAACCAGGACCCCTGCAATAAGTAGCCAGCTCTTCTCTACTCCCTCGCTACCTTTTCCTTTTTCTCCCACTATATGTCTCCCGCTTAGCCCAATCGCCGGGCCCTTTTGCCTTTTCTTCCGCCTCGGCAAATCGCCGCCTCGTCGACGCGTCGGTGTGGAGCCGGGACGTGTCCGTGCTCCGTGCCAGGACGGGCGGGGCAATACAGGGCTTTTACGGGGAGTCTTGTAAATGTTTCGTCAGATATATACGCTCGGATACGAGTGTTCTTACACAGCTGGACACGCTCTGGTAGCAGGTCGTGTCCCAGGCCGGACGTGCTCCTTCTCCGGGACCGACACCGCACTCCGAGCTTTCACAGGGAAAAAAGGAGGCAGGGAAGAAAAAAAGGAAGTGCGGGAAACTCGGAGGCCGCTGACATAAGCAACGGTCACGTGCCGACTAGGCGTGAGAGACTGCCTCTGTCACGTGCTTGCCGTCGGGAGAAAACCGGGTAACAAATTGTTCACTGACGGACACCTCTTTCAGGTCTCCATCCTCCTCCTGGCTAGGGATGTTCACGTTGAGAGCAGTACTGCAGCTGCTGTAGATCTCAAGGTCGAGGGAGCTCTTACTCAAGTATACATTGGTGCTCTCGCTCTGGTCGACGTTGATGATCGGAACGGTGTCGATGACCTGGACTTCACATTTCTTACACTTGGTCAACTCAACGCTGGAGATGGCCTTTTCGATGACGATACCAACCTTCTCGCAGAGGTTGACGCTAATCGCGTTGACCTTGCCCTTGATGTGAATTACAATGCCCTCGCAGTTACCAATGTAGACACTCTGGTCCATGCTGCCCTCGATGGTGATCAACCCGTTCTCGACATCGCTCTTGGCCACGTTAGTGATCATCCACTTATTGTCGACCAATTCGTTTTGTGGAGCTTTCTTGACGCCTCCTAGAGCAGCGCTGCCACTCTTCAAAGTTTCTTTCTCCTCTCTGATGCTCAAGCTCTTTGGCTTCTTAGGTGGTAATGGTACATGCTTCTTTCTGAGTTCGGGGTTTTTGTGAGTCATCTCAGACTTGTCAACCTTTTTCAACCCACTGGTGATGCTTTCACCCCTGTTCAACTCGGCAAAAACTGCATTCATGCCACCTTCATTGCCAGATTGAGAAGCATCTTTGGCGTTTGTCACATCACTGAACAGGTCAGCCGGTGGAGGCGGAGGTGGCGGAGGTGGACCACCAGCTCCACCAGAAGGCGCTGGTGCTGGTGATGGTGCTGGAATTGGCGCAGAAGAAGAATCTCCCGATGCAGATTCACTCAACGCCTTTTCAAAGTCCTCAGACCCACCCCATGCAATGCCTGTAGTCTGATATTCTTTAACGTAGCTCTTCAATTCATCAAAGATGCTCAAAAAGCTCTTCACCCAGTCCGCACTTACCTTCTCACTATCTTTTCCCTTATTGTCCTTCAAAATCCTGTTGGTCCAGAATTGGGCGGAGTCTTTGTAATCTGGAATGTACGAGACTGGGGTCGTGGTGACAATCCAGCCTAGTACAGCTACACCCTCCGCAACTGCATTTAAAAAGTTAAAGTTCTTGCTTTGTCTGTTCTCATCCTTGATTTGAATCACCTTCATGATTAGTTCGTTTACTGGAGCGATCACCAACTTTTGGAACTTAGCATCGTCAACAGCAATCTTTTTCGAGATGCTTGCAGCATTCAAAGCTTCCCTTTCCTTTAAAACAGCCTTTTCAAAGACTTCAGCCTGTTCACCCAGAACTGGATCAATCTTCTTCGAGGCCTCCACGTATGGGGTGACCTTCTGTTTAATCAAAGCGTCAAACTCTTGGATAGATTTTGCAACTCCTGCAACAGTAGTATGTGAAGTGACTTGGTTTGGGGTCGGTGTTGATGTTACCGTTGAAGCAATTGCCACCGGTGAGGCAGCCACTGGCTCTAAGGGAACTCCAGAACCTGTGTTTCTAGAGGATGAGGTACCTAATGTGTGACCCTCCTGATAGATCGTGACATCTTCCAGACGGGATGTTGCCGCTTCCAAACGTTTCAAAAGAGTAACAAGATTGTAGCCCTGGATAGAAAAACTTTGATTGTCAGCCATTGTGTGTTGTTGGTGCTTGCCCCTCACTTACCTGTCAGGTGAACTGTTCCTGTGACAAGCTCCCCGGTTTCTTTCGTGGCAATCACAATCCACGATCAACAAATATCTCATGCGTCTCTCCTCCCCGTTCTATAGTTGCACCCTCGGGCCTGCTATTTTTTCTACATTCTCGCTCAAACCCATTAAACACAAAACACCCACCTCTCTTTCTGAGGAGAAGAGATAGGGCCAACCTTCTCTTTTGCCGAGAGCAGCTTCAGAGACGGCCATAGGTTAATACCTTTACAATTGTGCCCGAAATGCCATCAAAGATGTACTCACATAATTTTGAGAAAACCGAAGAGGATTTGCCTCCGAGGAAAATATACTCCTTCACAGATTATCCACAAACAGAAGCGTTACTGCCTTTCAACCCTGAAAACTCACACTATTCTCAAAATGTTCCCATTGCAATTGATATGGGGAGAACCTTTGTCAGAATAGGGATGGCTGGTACCGCTGATCCATTTCTGAACTTCCCAACTTTGAGCGCAAGGTACAGAGATCGAAAAACAAATAGACCTTCAACATTTGTTGGATATGATGTTTTCTACGAATCTACAATAAAGGCAAATATGAGAAACCCATACGATGGCCAGATGTTAACAAACTGGGAGGCAGTTGAGAAAATAATCGATTTTTCTTTGTTGCATCTGGGTGTTGATTCAGAGAGTAAGGTTAACAACCCAATTGTCATGAATGAAACCCTTGCTACTCCGCTTTCTCAGAGACAAAACCTGTCTCAGTTATTATTTGAAACATATAATGTTCCATCAGTGGCGTTTGGGGTAGACTCACTTTTTAGCTTTTATCAAAATAATGGCAACTCTGGAATGGTGGTCGGAACGAATCATGAGGCAACACATGTAATACCTGTTTTGAACCACCGTCCATTGGTGGATATCTCCAAAAGAATTAACGTCGGTGGTCATCAGTTATGCGATTTTATGAAATGCTCCATAGGCTTAAAATATCCGTACTTCCCAACAAGATTGAATGATTGGCAAATCCAAAATCTTGTGCAAGATCACTGCTATGTCTCCACAGACTTTTCTCATGAGATAAGTCATTCTTTAGACCTCGAATACTTGGAAAAAAACGATATAACAATTGAAGCGCCTTTCAATGAAATTGTTAAAGAAGAGAAAACTGAAGAACAGCTCAAAATGGAGGAACAGAAAAGGAAGGAAAATATCAAGAAGTTGCAAGATCAAGCTAAAATCAAGAGGCTTGAAAAGTTGCAATTAAAACAAAAAGATTTTGAGTATTATACCAAAATGAAAGACAGTTTTACCACAATGACGAAAAGGGAGGTCATAGATACAATTCGAGAAGCCGGATTCGATGATGAGGCGGATTTGAATAAATATCTCGCCAATTTGGAAAAGTCTTTGAAAAAGGCGAAACTTCTTGACACCTCGAACGACAACGAAGATGAATCCGGTGATGACGAAACGAAATATGATTTCTCACTTTTAGATAGGCCAAGTGCTGAATTGAACCCTGAAGAACTAAAGGAAAAGCGCAGATTGAGATTGATAAAGTCAAATATTGACTCTAAAATACGTGCTAAAAAGGAGAAAGAAGAGGCAATCCGTGAAGCTGAAGAAATTCGTCAAAAAGATATTGAATTCAGAAATAGTGACTTGAAAAATTGGATCAAGCAGAAACATCAACTTCTTGAAAAGGTTGTGAAAAGACGGAAAGAAAGATTGAAGTTGAAAGACGAGCTTGGGGATCGTAAATCTCGTGCCTCCCAACAAAGAATGAGAAACATTGCATCTTTGGCAGATGACGGCCCAGCAGGTAATGGGGGTAACCAAAATGGACCGGGAAATGGCAATAACAAACGACGTCACAATGTTACAATTGATAACGATCCAAATGACACCTTTGGTGCAAATGACGATGATTGGGCAATTTACAGAGACATAGCGGGAGTTGATGACGAGGAGCTGTCAGCAGAGGAGTTAGAAGAGATCTACTTACTTGAAAAGCAACTGTTGGAATTTGATCCAGATTTCACAATGGATGATACCCAAGAGCGCCAGTTCAACTATAGAAACTCAACGATACATAAATTCTTAAGAGGCCCTAGAGATTTTGATAATGAAGATCAGCATCAATTACATCAAATTCACTTAAACGTTGAAAGACTCAGGATTCCTGAAATCATGTTTCAACCTTCAATCACCGGAATTGATCAGGCTGGTGTTGCTGAAGTTGTGGAAGACACCTTACTGAGAAGGCTACCTCAGGAACTAGGATTCTCTGGTGATATTTCTACATGTGGTCCAATAAAAAATGTGTTCAACGACATCTTCTTAACTGGTGGATGCACTCTTTTCCCTAATTTCCGTGAAAGAATGGAAAGAGAAGTTCGTATGGTCTCACCTACCAATGTTTCATACAACGTCAGAGTTGCTAGTGATCCTATACTAGATGCATGGAGGGGTATGTCCAGATGGGCCTATAATGAATACAAAGAGAACAATTCACAAGGTTTTTGGACAAGACAACAATATGATGAATGCGGTATTCACTATATGACTGACAACGGCTTTGGCTGCATTAATCTTACATAAATAAGTAAAATAATTAGTATATATATTTCGTTACTTTTGATTTTACTCACCCTCTAATTTACTCAACTTTTCATCTATATTGACCTTTCTTGGATCGATACCTTTCTTTTCCAAATTGTGTCTTATAGAGTCTTTCATTATTCCCCTATCCTCTTCAGCATCGAATTTAGCAAAATCATCTGCAATCAAACCCTCTTTTAAAGCCTCCTCTCTGGCCATCTTCTCCTTTTCAAAAGCACCCGCCTTAGATTTGTCAAATGGACTTGGCCCAAGTTTCTTAAATTTGGCAACAAAGAAACCATCCACATTGTACACATGTGGATAAAATCTTTTACTTAGTTTAACGCTTGAATCAAAATTCTTACCTCTGAAACTTGTGAAACCATCGTTTCCAATTGTAAGACCAGACTCAATCAGCTTGACATTAGGTCTTTTGCGTAATGCATAGTCGATCACCGCTTCATTTTCTTCAACCATGACGGAGCATGTAGAATAAACAATTATGCCTCCATGTGGAGACGCATGATCCACGGAATCAATTGCACTTAGCAAAAGCTGCTTTTGTAAATGAGGAATTTCAATGAAATCTTTTGGTGAACGATTAGTTTTGACACTTTGATCCTTACCAATAACACCTGTACCAGAACATGGGGCATCCAATAGGATTCTATCAAATCCACCAATAATTTTAGGAAACTCTCTAGCATCGTAGTTACACACAATTGTGTTGGTACAATTCAAACGATGAATATTTGCAATTAGTGACTTTGTACGGGCTTTGTTGGCATCATTGGCGAAAATGCAACCAGTATTCTTCATCATTGCTGATATGTAAGTGGTTTTACCACCTGGTGCTGCTGCCATATCTAATATTCTCTCATTCTCCTGAGGATCTAATGCCATAACTGGAAGGAATGATGATGCAGCCTGTAAGATATACTGACCACTTAGATATTCTGGTGTAGCACCAATCGGAACTTGAGAGTCAAAAATTTGTAAACCTACTTTAGTCCAAGGCCCAATTGGTTGTAAATTTACACCTCTATTCACAAGCGCCTGTGCCAAGTTCCTTCTTGTGGTTAATAATGTATTTGTTCTGATAGTAACAGGACGGTGAATTTCGTTAGCCTCAAAAAATTCGATAGCTTCACTGGGGGAAAATAAATTGAAAAGTTTTTCAGCCAAGAATGGAGTATATCCAAAATATTCACATATGTCACTAATTAACTGATCAACATGTTCACTGCGGCTACGTCCTTCTTCTGCTAAGTCTTTGAAATTTTCTAAGACTTTAACGATCTCCAACATTCTAGTCCTGATGAAGGTGATATCCTTGGCACCATCTTTTGTTTGAGAAGCTGGATCTTCTTCTCCTGGTGGTGGTAAAATTTTAGCACGAGGTTGTGTCTGATTAACTCCTAATAATTCCTCTTCGGCTTCCAATTCTTCTTGTTGTTTTTCTAAATCAAGTTGTTTGGAATATTCTTCGATATTGGCGGCATTAACTTTTTCTATTTCTTCGTCACTCAGATTTTCATCGTCGGAGAACATTGGCTTCTCGTGAGTTTCTTGATCCTCTTCATCGAATTCGACATCCTCATCAAGTTCATCATTTAAATCCTCAAGTGTTTCAAGCTTGTCATCCTCCTCATCTGATTCATCATCAAATAGTGATTTTCTAGCGGCACTTAACTCATCGTAGTCAACTTTAGGTAAGCTATCTGAAATCTCAGTTATGTCGTCTTGGAACTTTTTGCTCTTTGTCTTTTTGTTTTTTGAATCAGGCTTGGCATTTGTTTTCTGTTTTTTGCTACCACCTTGAATTTTTGCAGCTTTGGATTCTCTTTGACGTTTCTTTTCCTCTTTCCGTGACTTAACAGCTTGAAACTCATCAAAAGATGGTGGTGCACCTTGCTTATTATTCGCTTTTCTACCCATGATATCAATAATCTGTCCCGTTCTCCGAGTTTCAGCTACTTTTGTTGAATCAGAAGCTTATTTTACTTATCGTAGTGAAGAGGTGTGTAAGTTTGAAATAAAAAAATTTTCAAATAAAAATAAAAATTCTAAATCTGTGAGAAAAAATGAAAATTGAAAAATTTATCAAAAAAGATTTAACCATCAAAAGAAGTATATAGCTTTCCAGAATCAAAAGAAGATGCTAATAAAAATCACTACTACCAGATACTATCAGTAAAATATGGATCCACACAGAAATATAACTGTTGATGATTATGCTATTTTACGACTTCCTTCGGGAGCAAGAAAAATGATCCAACTTCGTCTAGAAGGGGTTATTAATATGGGAAAGTTTGGGACTTTCAACGTCGAGGATGTTTTGAATTTTCCATACGGGCAAGCATTCGAAATTGGACCCGAAAATAAGGTAAATCCCATTGAAAGTTTAGACGTAGGCATAACAGATCTGGCAGAGTTGGATAACGATGAACTAATCAGTGGATCAAGTAAAGATAATAGATTATTGGTTGATCAAGGTAACGTGCAAAAATTGACTGTTGAGGAAATTGAAGAAATGAAAAGCAAGACCGGCGGTAATGAAGTTGCACGTGAAATCATACAGACAATGATAAAAAACCACGGTTCTTTTGACAAGAAGACAGCATACTCACAAGAGAAATACCTTGACCGTAAACATAAAAAATTCTTACGTCGCTTTTCAATTAACTATTTGACTTCCAATGAGATGTTGGATTATTTATACTTTGAAAAGGAGCCTTTTAGGATAATGAGTTTAAGCATAGAAATGTTAGGCTCAATGATGAGTTTTGGTAATGTGATGCCAGGTGGAAATTATTTGGTGGTAGATGAAACAGGTGGTTTAGTTGTTTACGCAATGCTTGAAAGAATGGGCAATAGAGGCACAATTACACTGCTACATGAGAATGATCAACCGAGTATCCATCTGCTAAACAAAACCAGATATGCGAAAGAGATCTCTACATCCCCAGAGAGCATGGTCCAATGCATCAATGTTTTACAATTCCTAGAGCCGGAAACAGAGAGACCAAATTTGAAGCCCCTAGAGGAAGAAGAATACAGGAAACTTCCAGAGACAATGAGAACACAGTATGACAGGAAACTAAAAAGATTTCAGATCACTAACAATGTGTTAGACCGCGTAATTCGGAATGACTTTGAAAGTCTGATCTACGTATCTACATTGAACCCTACCACATTTGTTCCGAAGATTTTACACAGGTTGCGTGGATCTTCTCCACTAGTCATTTACAATCAATACAAAGAGGCTTTAATTGAGCTGAATCATATTTTTTTGAGAGAAAAAGGAATTTTGTTGCCAAACATTCATCATTCTGTCGTAAGAAAATATCAAACCGTACCTGGTAAGATACATCCACTAATGACCTCCAGGTCAGATGGAGGATATATTCTCACGGGCCTGAAGGTTTTTCCTATCCAAAATGTTGTTGCTGTCGGTAGGGGATCCAAAAAGAGAAAGACAATCAAGGCAAACGAATGTAATGAATGTGGTCTTCAAAATAAAGCCGAAGAAAGTGGAAGCAAAGACAGCGGATCTTCAGATAATATAGAATCTGCGAGAGAAGAAACCATATAAAGGGTCAGTGTAATATTAACACGGAACTATAAATATCGATGAATCATTTTTTCTAGAGTATGAAAAGGGGAGTCACGCTTCCATCCTAAGACATTTCGTAGCCTTCCACTTCTATCATTTCGTATCCCAATAGTCCAAACTTTGTGGTCAAGAAGTCGAGCTACGGTTTGAGCCTGGCTCATATAGCCTATTTCAAAAATAAAGCATTTAAAAGAATTGTGACTAAGGATCAGAGAACTAAGGGCTTCAAAAAATTCGACATCTCCCAATAAAGCATCCCTTGGTTCATATTTTAAAACACTTTCTTCTACTTCTTGCATACATAGGTCTCTTCTTGGAATATAAGGAGGATTTGAGACTAATAGATTCTGTAAATCTTTATTCTGATGTTGTAGATCATTAGGCAAATATTTCTCAAAAATATTACCCTTGTAGATCTTGACCGGATTATTTATATAGCTGAGATTTTCATTCAAATTCTTTTTAGCCAATATAACTGCCTCATCTTTGTAGTCTATACAATCCACCTGATATGCATTTGGAAGTTCTGACGCAAAACCAAGACCTATGCACCCTGAGCCTGTGCAATAATCCACAATGTTATCAATTTTTGTGTCATGTAATAATTTAGATGCTTCC
Source organism: Pichia sp. NRRL YB-4149 (assembly GCA_030556025.1). NCBI lineage: Eukaryota > Fungi > Ascomycota > Pichiomycetes > Pichiales > Pichiaceae > Pichia > Pichia sp. NRRL YB-4149. The sequence continues at coordinate 50,598 of JANIWA010000012.1, read as the reverse complement.
ATAACCCATTCCTCCGTGTCTAATCGAGGTATTAAAACACCCTCGTTACATAAAATATTGAGCTTTCCGAAAGGTTGAGAGCCCAGAATGTATTGCAAAGGAACTAGACGAGACCTTCTACTGCTTGCGTTAACCCATTCTTCTTGTGGTAATTCTTGTGTGATCCAAAGTGCTTCTTTTCGGGCTTGTTCGAGTGGGAGACATCTTGAGATAATTTTAGTCAATTTTTCAAGCATTCCTAGTTTGCTTAGGTGATTCCATGGTATAAGTTTGAAAGTGATTGATAAGAAGAAAAGAATGCGTTTTTTATGAATTTTTCGAAAGCTCGCTAAGGTTCGACTACAAAACATGTTTCATCAATCAAAATTTCGCATGTTCTCCCTCAAAAAAATAGTATAGATTACAATTTTGTACTGGAGAGATTACTATTGAAACTATATAAAACGGATTATATATACAGGAAATGATAATGTAAATGGAGTCTATAATATATTACATACCATTCTTTAAATAGTACATGTAAGATCTTTCATGAATGTCTTCGTCATAAGGAGAAATAACTTCTGATTCACCAGGTCTAGCAACAGGGTCCCTCAAATAGACAGCGTGACAAGTAGAGAATGAAATTTCAATATGCTTGGGTAGCACAGCGAAAACAGGAAGAAACTGTCTTGGCTTCCAAGGAGTAAAGTATGACTTGGTTGGGTCAGCTAAACCGTACATGCCACGTTGCCAAGGCAGCTTGACAAAGTAATTACCTTTTTCTTCAACTTCGCTGAATGGGGGCAGTTTCGGATGCTTCTTCAAGTTTTCGCTCCAGATTTTGATTAATTCGTCTTGAGCTAAAGGTTTTTCCTCGAAATCTTGACGAATCTTTTCTAAATATTCGGTATGTAGTTCAGATAATTGTGATCTGATTTTCTTGAAGTTGGAACTATCATAAAAATCACCAACTGGCTTACCCTCTTTGTACGTTGGAACGATTTTGTTTAGCTCTGCAAATAACTCATTGTCAGTCTGTAACTTCATAATGGCGGATGGGAGCCCTTGGTAAATCTGATAAGCTTTGTTAGAAAGTTTATCTCCAAATTGAGTTTTAAAAGCATCTGCATTTTCAACTGAACTAGTTCTTATTATGTCCTTCAGAATTGACTTTCTGTCTATCGAGTTTTGGACCTCTTTCATCTTCTTGATCTTGTAATCTTGCATGTTTTTCTTTCTTTCAGCAGCGTCCGAGGAGGCAAATGAGTTTTCGGTAAAAACACCCTCGACATTATAGTTCTTGTACAAAGAGTTTACCTTCTTCTGTTTTTCCATCTTTCTTTCCCAAACTTTTCTTGGATCATTCTGAACTTCATTGACGTAGTTTTGCCACTTAATGACTTGCATTTTGTCTACTTTGTATGATTCTTTGAGACTTGGTTTTTTTGCTCCCAGGGCTTCCAAGACTCTCCCCGGATCAACCGAAAAAATATCTCCAGGTGTCAAGGTGAAGCTAGGGTGTTTGATAATAACACCATTGACTTTGACATGACCGTTCAAAATGAACTTCTTCGCCTGTCTCACGGATGAGGCAAAAAGTGCCCTGAAAACGGCGTAGTCCAACCTTTTTTCTAAAGGAGCAAACGTCTGTAGCACCATAGGGGTGGAGGGGACATTGCCTTTCAGGGAGGCATCCAACTGTGCAACGCCCTCCAATTTTTTCTCGAAACAACTCTGCCATCTGCTCTCTTTGATGTGTTCACCGTGGTATCCTCTTGTTTCCTGTTTCGACGCCCACTTCTGTTGGTACAATGTCATGATTCTGAAGTTGGGCTTGTTCTTCTTGTACAGGTTGAACAAGTTGTACTTGTTCATGGAAGGTCTGATCCTTCCACGGACCAGCGAGTTGAGGTTCTGGGCTCTCCTAGTCATAGTTGGGTGGCGGCCTAGCTGTTTTACCTCTCTTCTAAGCCCTTTCTCTCTCCCTGTATCTACGCTTCATCCATATCGAACCGTCCATTTTTCAGTCGAATCTTTCCCCATCCTGCACAAAGAAGGGTGGACCACACCAAATCTAGAGGCCAAGAGGCCGGGTAATCACGTCGATCGTCGTGGAGGCTGGTGTGCCTTGCCAGGCTTTGCCTCGCGTCCCCGTTTTGTCTCCTCTGGGATCCTCTTTTTTCCACTTTTTGCAGCCTCCCAAGCCACCACGCCGGCGTCTCCCGCTGACCCTTTTTTCCCTTCATGAACGCCGGTACTCTGCCTCTCCAGCCGTGAGACGGAGACTGTTGGCGTTGTATTGGGACACATACCTGCCGGAAGCAGAGCCTGTATCCCTCAATTGCATTGTTTCATCTGTTGTCGGTGTCAGGCTGCTTGATCACACACCTCTGGTTGCCATAAGGGAGGATATGCATTGCTGAGCATCCACACTTCCACTTATCTGCACCTACCTATCTAATTTAGCCTCCTTCCTGTTTACCTAGGATTCACACGTAACCTTTCAGGATTCAATTTGAAAAAGAGGAGTCCTTTATTCCTGTTCGGAGTTCCTACAACCATACTTATCAGTGGACGTAGATATAAGTGTGCATTCCATTGTTTGAGATTACGTATAAGAAGGATTTGTTAGATTTGGGAAAAATTTCAAATTCAAATAAGAAATAAACTAACCCATACATTTAACTCAACTCACGCGTATCGAAACTCTAAGTCACACTTGAGGTCAAATTATTCTTACTATTCACTTGACCGTTGCTGTTTTTTCATGCCATCTTGCAAAATTCATTAACCGTTATTAATATACCTAAATCTACAAAACACTTAACACTCGGTTAAGATTAAATCTCTTTCAATCAATTGGTTTTGTTTCAGTTCTGCACGATTAGTCAACATTATTTATCTATTGCGTTTGGCCCTTTCACCCTGTTTTTCAAATTATAAAGACTGTTATCCCGTTTCATTTTATCTCATTCTATTCGTTCATTGTTTTATTAATTCACGATCAATTCTCTACTGCATCAAAATATAGAGTCATTTTCATCTAACACAATATCCTTGTTTTTTTCTCTCATTTTCAATTCTTAACCCCATTATAACCAGCTTTCATTCCTTAAATTATGAAAAATAGTACATTCAACTACAACAGCCAAAGTAACGGCATAAATAACAACAGCAATAACAATGGCAATAATGGAAGTCTAGTCAGTGGTAACTCGAAATCCAAAAAATCAGAACCTCATCATTATTACCGCACTTATATCTCAAACCATATCATTCTCATTTTTGTGTCTCTTACAGGGCTGCTGGTCCTGTTTTTGATTGGATTCAGTTATTCAATACCGTATGAGGGTGCTGATGCCCCATCATGTAGGGGTGTTTACATGTCTCCAGCTTATGCCAAAATTCATGCCTTTGATTCGACTCATACAAAATTTGCTTCAAAATACTCTCTGTATCTCTACCGAGAACAATACAAAGATGCCTTTCCAGATGATACAGATCAATTCAATTTGTCTGGAACACCAATTTTGTTTATTCCAGGAAACGCAGGTAGCTACAAACAAGTCAGATCAATTGCTGCTGAAACAGCAAATCAGTTTTTTGACAACAATGCATACATCAAATCACTAAACTTAAATACCAACAACATGGATTTTTTCACTGCAGATTTCAATGAAGATTTCACCGCTTTTCATGGCAGAACAATGTTAGACCAAGCAGAGTATCTTAATGATGCCATAAAATTCATACTATCTCTTTACAGGATCAGCGATCAGGATAGCACCAGGTCAAAAAACAGTAATCTTCCCAGTTCTGTCATTTTGTTGGGCCACTCAATGGGTGGCGTTGTTGCAAGAGTCATGTTGAGTTTGCCTAACTATCTTGACCACTCTGTTAACACGATCATGACACTATCCACACCACACAATGCAGCACCAACTACGTTTGATGGTGACCTCTTGAATGTTTTTAAGCTGACAGATGATTTTTGGAGGAATGGGTTTGTTAAGGACGATAATTTAAACACTAAGCTCAGTACGATTGCCAGGAAAAGATTGGCTGATGTTTCTCTGATATCGATTACTGGGGGAATTTTAGACACAACTTTACCGACAGATTACACGACTTTGACAGGCTTGGTTCCAACAAACCATGGATTTTCTGTTTCGACAACAGGAATACCTGGAGTGTGGACTCCGATAGACCATTTGGCTGTTGTATGGTGTGACCAGTTAAGAAAAGTTTTAGCTAAGACATTACTGCAAATCATCGATGTCAATTCGCCCACCCAGACATACTCTTTGGAAAAAAGGATGGAAATTTTTAGATCTATATTACTTCCCGGATTTCAGAAATCATCAGAAATTTTGAAGAATCTAAACATGAATTACAATTTACCTTACAAGTTGAAGATTGATTTGAAACAGTTGAAGAACTCTGCAAACCAGAGATTCATACAATTACCTAAAAGCTTTTCGAAAAGATCGGAAATAGATTCACCACCTATTCATATGTTCAACGTTCCTAAAGACGAAAATTTTAAATTCAATTTCATTAGCTCTTTAAAACCATCCAACATAGAATACCTGAATGAGTCTCCAGCTCCGGCCGTGTTGTTATGTCGTACAATTTTGAAAGATGGAAAATTTTCAAGTATCAACCATCATTACAAACAAGTACACGATTATACCACCGACATAACAAGCCAATTTGCAGAACTTGAATGCATAGACGTGAATCAATTTGTTTATCTCATACCTAAATCAGATACTCAGCAAACTACTGATGACACAACAGATAGCCAGTATTATGCTTTGGAAATACCATCAAATATACTTGCTTCTTTCAACAGCATTGTTTTGGTCGAATCAAGCATTAACATCAACTACTTAAATGATCATGATTTTGTGTTGGCCGATTTGGAACTTGAAAAGTCTTCGTTTTTGAAGTTGGGAGATTCAAGTCTTTGGAAATTGATAACAAGAGGCAATGATATAACAATTCCCTCCCACAGGTCAATAATAGTAGATATTGATATTCCATCGATCAGTTCAAGTTTATTAGCATATAGCCTAGACATTCGGTATTCTAAGTCTAAGAATGAAAAATTCTCAACTTTGATCAGTCAGACAGTTAAAGGTGAAACAAAATGGCACACTAGTATCGACTCTAACAAAATTATAACTTCAATTATCAACGGAAACTCGCCTTATACCCCATTTATTGTTGATGATCCATGCTCTCACGTCAAACTGAAAATTTTCAGTGATTCTCTATCATCAGATCAGCTAATGGACATATATCTTTCGATTGATTGGTTTCAGAGCCTCAAACTTTTAGTGCTAAAGTATCGTCTTTCAATCATAGGATTTCCACTCTCGATCACTCTATTAATCATTTCACTCCAATTCGTTCACTACTCGCAACACAATTTCTATCCATCGTTTGGGGAAACATTGTTGTATATTTGTGATTACAAGATTATGAGCAGTCTTACCTTGTTCTTTTCATCTCTATCGTTTTTGACATCGACTTCCTCTATTTTTGGTCAACTGATTGAACTCTTGGATCCAGTTGAGCGGAATGATTTGAAGCTCATGGACAGGATTGAAAATAGAGAAGTCAGGATCAATTCTATTTTTATGGGAATTGAAGAACCCTCTCTGTGGTTTTATGGTACCATTATTTTATTTGTTTCAATGGGATTGAATTTACTGCTTTACAATCTGATTTTGTTCCTGTTGAAACTTGCTATTAAGTTCTCAAAACTTGGTGTATGGAAAATAGTTAAGTTACCCAAGTTCAGGTATTTCTCAACACAGAGGAGAACGTTAAGCGTATTATCCTTGTTGATGTTGGTATTGATATATCTACCATATCAATTTGCTTTTGTTGTTTGTGTTTTGACTCAGGCATTCTCAACTTTAAATTTGTTCATTTCATACCCTAATCTCAACTCTTACCTAACTCCAGATGTTCATAATATAGCATCAAATGATGAATTATCCAAAGAGAATGAAAAGAGTAATACTACTGGTGACAAGGACAACGTCATCAACCACTCAAATAATGTTAAAGATTTGGACAAGTTTTGCTACTCCAAAAAATCTTTAATTCTTCTGGAAAATTTCAAGAACTTTAACTTGTCTTTTACCATTTTGATGCTGTGGTTGATACCAATCAACGTGCCTGTATTAATTGTTTGGATACATGACATTTCACTAAAGTGGAGAACTCCTTTTTCCTCACATCACAATGTCCTAGCTGTTTTGCCAATAATCATTTTTGTTCAAATGCTAAACCAAGGATATATGATTCCACGACCTACGAAAAAAATAAACATCTTGTTGACGAAAATTTTCTTATGCCATTTTTCTATCTATTCACTTTTATTTGGAACAAGGCACTTGTATTTTTTACACAGTTTGTTTAATTTCGTTTGCGTTTGGTTTCTAATCACGATGATACAAGATTGGGGAAATGGTCATTTGGAAAAAACGAATGTTTTCCAAGTGACAAGAAGTCATATTTCAAAAATACATTAAGCGTAATCAAGAATCTATAGATAGATCTGTATAATATACATGTAAACTTAAAGTATCACTTACTATTTCTGGCATCACGCAAGATCAAGTGCTATAAACTGCAATGTAGCTCCTGATATTTAGATAGCCTAGGTTAACTTCCTGGAAAGGTTTGAGATCGATGTCTTTGAGTTTCTCTCCTAGCATTGGAAGTGTTGAGTCATCAACAGTGTACTTTTCTAGAATCCAATTGCTGTCAGTTGAAAAGTGAATATCATCAGATGATGATACCAAAATTTTGAAGCTGTCATTTTGCCTTGAAGATGAAATAGTTAGCTCGGAGAGCTCACTTATTACAGAGAACAAGAGACTTTTGAGTTCATTTATCAAAGTGAAAGCGTTGAAGATATTTGTCGAGTAATCAAATTTTACAAATTGTGTATCGTTTTCAAGCTGCTCAAAAAGCAAAGAACTTTTGAAACTAAAGCCAAACGAATATTTTCTCATTTTATCTTCGTATACTTCTAAAAAAAGTCGTACAAGTATGCCTCTTTCCATCAACTTCTGCAACTCATTCTCTAAATGATCAAGATAAGAGATAACGCCAGGGTGACGTGAAGAATAAACATGGAATCCGTAGAATGTGTATAACTTGAATGACTCTTTTGGATATAGCTCAAAGTGATACCATATTTGCTCAATAATGACCCTAAGGAAGGTGGATAGCGTAGTGATTACCTTCTTGGGTGTAAGATTTTCATTGCCCATTTTGCATTGGATGCAATTATTTGTATCCGTCCACTTTTAGGGAGAAAGAAAATCAAAACTCAGAAAATAAGTCTCTAGAGAAATGCATGATTTGACTTTGTGGGTTCAAGTTCAATTTCCAGAAGGATTCATAGTCGATGACCCTGTTGTGTCTTTATCCGGTGGCGCCGCGTTGTATATTTTACGCGTGCCTATCCTTGTTATCACTCTGATAATGTGTCTGCTCACCCTTTTTGTTTAAGATTTGGTGAGATTATCCTATACATCAAATAAAATGGCTTTACGAGGAATATCAAAGGAAGACATACATAATATAACTAGTGGCCAAGTCATAACTGATTTGAACAACATCGTTAAAGAACTTGTTGAGAATTCTATTGATGCAAACTCAACTTACATTTCAATTACATTCAAAAACTCTGGTCAGGACGGACTAGAAGTCTCAGACAATGGCGATGGCATTAAAGAAGAAGACTTTGAGAGTTTATGTCGTAAGAACTTTACATCAAAACTTGAGAGTTTTGAGAAACTTATCGATGTGAAAACTCTAGGATTTAGAGGCGAAGCTTTGAACTCATTATGTAATATTGCTCAGATATCTGTATCAACTGCATCAGCCTTAGAATCCCCCCGAGGCTTTGAACTAACCTATAGTAAAGAGGGCATTCTTATTGATAAGAAAATGATTAATCAGCTCAAGGGCACCTCGATCAGAGTTTCAGAGATTTTTGAAGGACTTCCTGTAAGAAGAGTGTATTTAGAAAAACATTTAAAGAAAGAATTCCAGAAATGTTTACAGACTCTAATGTCCTATTTGTTGATACTAACAAACTTTCGTTTTATTGTTTACAACATTGATGTTTCTGGAAAAAAAAAGATCATGATGAAATCTACTGGTAATTCATTAATCAAGGATAACGTTATCAATGTTTATGGTGCTAGCGGATTGCAAGGCTTGGTGGAAGTTGACAAAAAGTTGGAACTAGATGAGACACATACAGTGAGGATCTATGGATTGCTATCCAACTCATCAATAGGAAGTGGTCGACTATCCAGAGATAGACAGTATGTGTATATAAATAAGAGACCTGTGGAGTTCAAGAAGATCACGAAATTGATAAATGATGTCTACAAAAAATATAACTATTTGCAATATCCTATGATGATTTTCAATATTGAGATACATGAGCATTTGATTGACATCAATGTTACACCAGACAAGAAGACCATTCTGTTATCTAATAAATATGAGGTATTATTAATGAAAAAATTAGAGACATTTCTAGAGGACTTTTGGGATAACCAAGGAACATACAGCATTCCAGTCAACGACTTTTACCAAGAGAAAATCAAAGAAAGAAATCTGAGTCTAAATCAGCCTAAGTTAGAGTCTTTTTCATTATTCAAGGATGAAGATCATAATCCCTCCGATGGCTCTGAAACTGAGGCTACGGCAAAAAAAACAGTTGGAGATTCTAAAGTCACTATTGATATTAACTACACTACTACGAGAAATGGTGTGGTAATGAAAGATACAGAGGAAGATTCAGAAGATGAGACAGAGAAAAAGCGGGGGAGAAGTAGAGAAATTAGAGTTTCACAAGGTTTTGCATTGCACAGTGAAAGTTTTGGATCAGGTTCACCAAGATCAAGCGATGAATTAATTGGAAATGACAACCTTGGAATAGAGGATAATAGAATAAGAAATATGTTATCAAATTCAATTGAAGCTCTTTTACCTTCTCTGACGGATGACTCTATCGAATGTTGTGATTCGTGCCATTCGGAAAACAACGTCAACTTGCGAAGAATGGACTCTGTAGACATAAATTCGAAAAGTAACAATCTTTCAGAAGCAGAAATCAATGATCAGGTTCCAGCTGCAATTTTTGAAAACACAGAAAAAACTCAAATTGTTAACCAAAAACTCGAATTGAACGAAGATTTGTTGATAAGCAAAAACTTGAAGAAAAGACGATTATGGCGCAAAGCCATTACAACAAAAAACTCTCTTGAAACATCGGACATTTGTGATCGGAGTCTTTCAGAGAAGCTTTTGGGACTATCTGTTCATAAAGATGATTTCAGCAATATGAAGATTGTAGGACAGTTCAATCGAGGATTCATCATCGTGCACAAACAGGATACAGATGATATTCTTATTATCGATCAACATGCTTCTGATGAGAAATATAATTTTGAAAAGCTCATTGAGGAAACCGTTTTCGAAAACCAACCATTGGTTGTCCCTCAAAAACTAGATCTCAATACTGTCGAGAGACTGACTATACTGAACCACTTGAAAATTTTTGAGAAAAACGGGTTCAAGTTCAAGACTGCGACTGCAAATTTTGCTGAAAACATTAACGAAGGAGAACTTTTTGAAGGAAATTTGAAACGTGAGGAGTTATATCTCACCTCATTGCCCTATTCTAAAAATACAATTTTTGATCTAAAAGATTTAAATGAATTGGTTCAGCTGGTAGAAAATCAAGCGTCATCTACCACGACGATTCCGAGACCTAGCAAGGTTAGGTCGATGTTTGCAATGAGAGCTTGTCGTTCTAGCATTATGATCGGATCATCATTGAGTAGGCCAAGAATGGAAAATGTAGTTCAGAATCTTTCTACTCTTGATAAACCTTGGAATTGCCCGCATGGGAGACCAACTATGAGACATCTTGTGAAAATAGATCAGTGGAGGTCTTTCAATGAAGATTATAGGCTCAATTAATTACAGATGGTTGTTTGTTGAGACATATTACAATAGATTAGTCTATCCCTATTGATGTGTCCCAAATAGGAAATTTCGTTGATCTGAAAAAAAACCCATTTACACATATGCGTACGTCCAAGAAAACGAGAAGATACATTCTATTTTTTCTCCGCTTTAATCTTTTCTGCGTTATCAGCACCAAAAAACTATATAACTGGCCTATCTACCACTCTTTTTTTGAAAAATAACATAAGGACTAAATGCCAAACTGAATCACCAAATTGTGTAGATCTGGCAACATCAAAATATCGTCATGTCAGACTACCTTTCTAACTTACCAAATGACCCAAGAAATATTGTCCTTAATTACACGACTGTCAACGGCCTTGACTCAATTACATTTGCAGATCTTGACGAATGCCTGAAAACTGTTGTAATTTTGGCAATTGTTTTCGGTGCTCGAATAGGATTATCGGCTTTAGCTCTTCCAATAACATTTGTAATTACCAAAAATAAACGATCTCCCATATTTATATTGAATACATCATGCCTCTGTGTTCTTTTTTTACAATCTTGTCTTTACTCAATTACACTCACTAAATACTATAAGTCAATTACTTATTCTTTTGCACTTTACGACAACGTTGATGAATTGGCAAGCAGAATTTCGATTGTGTCCAATATACTTTATGTAATTTTGATAGGTTTAGTTGAGCTTTCATTTTGCTATCAAGTTTACATTATCTTTGAATCCCCTCAAACTCACTTGAAAAGATTGGGATATGCTGCCACAGGGCTTTCTGCTTCACTTGGAATTGCAGCTTTCGTGTTGTATTTTATTTTTATGGTGTACTCTAACTTACAGTTTTTGTACCCAGACACGGTTATTCCAGTTTTCTTGGCAAACACACCACTAATCTTGTTCGTCACTTCATCGTGCGCAATCTCCGTTATGCTTATGTTAAAGTTGGGCGTTGCAATCCGCACGCGTCGTTATTTAGGCTTGACTCAGTTCAACCTATTTCACATCTTGTTTGTTATGGCATTCCAAACTATGGTCATTCCTACCGTTTTCATTCTCATTTCCTTCAACGCTTTTTCTGAGTCAGACCAATACTCTTCTCAAGCGTTCTCTGCTATTGGATCGGCACTAATAACAATTTCATTACCTCTAACAACTATGTGGGCGAATTCCTCTGTTTCAAATAGTGAACCAACATCGACCGTAGATATGTATTCTCCATACACTTCAGGCGATGAAAAAACGATTGCAGAATCACCAATTAATTACCATCCAAAGTCATCTATAAGTGATTCTGAAAGCTTCCCAAATATGACGATTGACTCTGAGAATCAAGTTATTGTTGATTATCAGGCAAGAGGACTTGATTCATCAGCCAGAACTGATAAGGAGTTCTGGAAAGAGGTCGAACTATACACGAAAGATTTAGATAAGCATTCGCAAACTGGAAGTATGCTAGATTCTGAGAGCCAGGACAAAAGTGACAATGTTTTCATGGCACACAACAAATCCAGCTTTACCTCGGATCATTTTTCCGTTAATTTTTTTGGGAGTGAACACAACTAGACTGGCTTTATTGTAGAAACTTTTTCTTTTTTTATGTGTACTTAGTGTTTACTATACGTAGCGTATAATCTTGCACTCATTAACAGGTCGGCATAATAGCTCAAGCCAGACTTCAGTGCTTTGACGCCAAACATGTTTTTAATTGATAATAATATATTAGGGAAAAGGAGTACTCGAACAATAAAAAGGTTTTATTGCACTTCAACAATAGCGCTCAATAACAAGTTTTGTTTTTGGAAAAGTTTAAGATGAAAAGTTAGAAATAAGTGTAGATTGGCGGTCGAATGAGCTGAAAAGTTCTGATAAGCTCAACGACACTCAAGTAAGAAAGCTTCGATAAACTCTGACCTTTCCTGCTCATTCAAGAAGTGTTCAATTTCGAAAAGTTCTTCGAAGGTTAACCAATCTAGCTCTTCAATATCCAAGAAAGAAGAGACTACCGAAGTTTCAATTAGGTCGGCATCTCCTGTGATCGAAGAAATTGTCTCGGTGACATTGTCGTAAACGATGGTACCATTATCGGCCAATGCAACCCTAGAGTACGATGAGCCGTCAGCCTTCGTGAGCGTATAGTTGTGCAACGTTGTGCCCACTCCATGGTTACCAGATGAAGAAATTGTGAAATTTGCCGTACCATTCTCTTTCGATTTCACTTCGAAAAGAGGTACAAGATCGGAATAAAGACCGACATTGAATTTAACAGTAATATTGGTATTAAAAGAGATATCTGTATCAGCTGAATCATATGTTGGTGTTACAGGAGGCAAAAACTTGAGCTTATTCTTCAATGTGTTATTCGAAAGCATTGTAAAGTCTTTCTTCGCCTCCAAAGTAGAAGGATTGATAAAAGACACAGATGAGTTTGATTTGAGAATTGACAAGTCGGATTGAGAATCACCGAACTTGGTAACAAAAATGAAGGATGTTTGGTTAGCACTGTTCTCAAAAGATGTAATGTTCGTAGATTTAGTTCCGTCCTTGTAAACGTAAGTTATATTGCTCAAAAGAGAGTTCTTGTAAGAAGCCTTCAAAATCTGGGTGAGCATACCCGAGAAAGGAGGAGCAATTGCAAAAGATTTGATTGCAGTTGAATTGTCGATGGACTCCAATGTACCAAATGAGTCGTCGACTGTCTCATCCTCCCATACTGCCAACGATGCTGATGTAATCCAATTTGAGCCAATACCCGATTTTATGATTGTCTTCTTATCGTGATCGATGCAATTTGTTATCTCTATATCTAAAACAGGAGCTGAAGATTCCCATAGCAACGGTAAGATCGGCGTCAAGTCAATAAAGTATGGGACCAAGTCAAAGCTACCAGTAGAAACAATTGGGTTCCACAATGTTGGTGCAACACCACCTGTAAAAATATACGGTTTAGGATTTGTGGAATGAACTCTGATGCCGTTGACATACACGTTGATGACTCTGCAAGAGCCATGCCCATAGAAATGACGATCGTGGGCCAAAAAATAGTCTTTATATTGGTCAACGATGTTGGAAAACCAGAATTCTTCGGCAGCGTTGCCCGAAGTTGACAAAAGTAGAGCCAGCTTGGTAGTGTTGTAGTTCACTAGTGGTAACTCAATGTTTGAAAGTGGAGAGTCTGGATAATAAACAATTGGTGGGACGTGGCCACCGACCTTGGAGGGAGTTAGTGGGATGAAAGTAGGTAATGTGTGGTTTGTACCACCAAAATGGCCCTTTGACTCTTGGGATCCCTCTGGATCATTGAAAAAGAGGGCATTAATTGTTATATTGAAAGCACCTGTCAATTTCGAGGTAACCAAATTATCTAATTGGACCAACAAGTTTGCCTCTTCTTTGAAAAGAGAAGAATAGATGGTGACATCCTTCTGAGCGAAAGAGTGGGATAATTTGCCGGCAGGTTCAATGGTGGATGATCTCCAGATCTCAGTATCTTCCAGGTAGACATGGAGAAGTCTGTCATACTGGACACCTTGCACGGTGGTGTCAAGAGTGAGGACAATTCTGTTGTAGGTAATATTAGAAGGCGGAGGGGTGTAGATGACCTGGACAGGGTTGTTCCAGGATAGGGCAAATGTGTGGTTCAAAAGTTTCGTTGAGTATACTGGCGCAGATATGTTTGAGTATGGCATCAACGGAATGTCAATTACCTCGTGAGGTCCGGTGGCATTTACGGCATAGATGGAGGAGGTTGAGTCCACAATGTTGTGGAGAGAAAAAACCGGCTTTTCCTCCAAACAAGAATGCGAGCGGGCGAAGGGGGAAGAAAAGTCAAAGCTAAGAGGGGAGTTCATAAACAAGTAGATGATGCAAAAGTAGATGATTTCAAACGTTATCACATTCACAATCTTCCTCTTGTTAGTCCGAAGAAACTTCCGGAGTTTCTTCCCCTTGCCATCCTTTTCTTTGGAATAGTATGGAGAGTACCTGCCCGTTGTTTTCTCTGACTGCTCCGCGTACCGATTGTCATCCAGCAGATGGCTTCCGTCGCCAAAACCGTTCTTTTCGGTGGTTGCGGAGAACGCCGAAGCGGTGTTGCTCGAGGAGCTGAGACCGCTGTTGGATTGGCCTAAGATAAGCTGGTTCCAGAGAGACCACTCTCTGTGCAAGGCGCCCTGTTTCATCGTGATGTTGCTGGAGAAATGAGATTGAGTGCCTGGGAGAGGGAGTTACCGGTGTGTTTGCGTCTCCGGAGAGGAAAGAAGATGCCCGGCACCGAAGAGGAGGGTGGAGATAGATGAGCCCGAGACGCCAGGGCGAGAGGCGGACAGGGGAAAAACGAGAATTGCAGCAGTGGCAGCCACCATCCGGGGGAGAGGCGGAAGCGGCCGCGTGCAGCAGTAGCAGCAGCACCGAGAGCTCAGCGGAGATGCTATCCGGAGTACTGCCACGTCGATAGTCGCGACTAACGACGCAATTGGGCTGTGTAGGGGTGTTTTTCCCGGGCCCCTCCTTTCTAGGGCCGGTTCGGTGATTTCGTTGTTAGCGCCCGATGCGGTCGGCGATGCGACGACATGAATCCCGACGGCCTGTCGCTGCTGCTGTTGCTGCTGTTGCTGCGGCCAATTGGTGAGTCCGATGGAGTCATGTGAGGAGAAGGGGGGCGGGGGACCGGATGAGAGGAACCGGAGCTAACCATCCGAGTGACTGACTTGGAAGGGTTGGTGCTACTGTCTGCTTCTGTATCCTGATTTCCACTGACGCAAGATGAACATGTTTGAGAGTCTCCGCAAGATATTTGCATCCTTCAGAACAGAGGAGGAGGAGCGTATTTACTCTAGACTGGCGTTTTTCAACTTTATAGGTTTCGTAGCAATATCGGTGACGTTTTCGTTTTTTGCAACTAAGATCTTCTGAAAGCTGAGGGATGCAAATGCGAAACTCTGTGCGGCAATGAGACCTCCCCGACTTCTACATAGTGTTTATCCGTCTTTCCTACTCACTACTCTTAGTAATGGTTTTTCTGTATAGCATCAATATATGATAATGCAATAGATAATCATTATACAGGGTGTATGTACAAGTAATCAAGTAGCAAAACTCAAAGAAGAGGAAGAGTGCAGAGAAGGGGAGGGAGGGGGTTGGGTAAAGTTGACAAGCTGAAAGAAAAATAGATGGATTGATGAGGGAAAAAAAAGAGGGGAAAGAGGAGGTTAAGTCAGAGTAATAAATAAGAGATTGTATAAATATAGGTCACAAAACGAAAAGGAATCTGGTTTCCAATTGATACTAGTAATTCATATGCTAGATGAAGTGTTGATAGGGTCTAATTACAGTAGGTAGGCTTTGGCCATTTCATATGCGGTCCAACTAATGGCAGTAGCAGGGACGTTGAAAACCACTCTTGGCTTCAAACCTCTCGTGAAAGAATTCATCCCACCCTGTTTGTACAAACCCTTGGCTGCAGTCAACATGCTGGTCGCTTCCGGTATACTCCTGGTCTGTAGAACGGTTTTGATACAGTCTAATGGAGTCGTGATGGCGGCTGCAAAAGCACCGGAAATACCACCACTCACGCAATGAATTATCGGGTTGTAGTGCTGGTCTGGATTGAGTCTGTCCGAGGAAAATTCATAGATGCCAAAATTGAGAGCAGCAAAAGGGATACTCAAAATCAAAGTTGTCGGGTAACTGACAAAAAATGCTCGCAATCCTTCCGTACGATATATGTGAGAGGAAATCTTATATATCGACTTGACGGACTGAACGTTGTTGTTTTGCATTCGTTGTTTGACGACATCGAACGGTGTCATTAAAGCATCCGAGGTGATTGTTGCGGCAACACCACTCATACTGGCTATCAAAGGATGCTTCTCATTGGTCACAATGAAGTTCGATATGTTGTTGATATTATTGATATTTGGGGTATTTTCATTAAGTGAATCGTTAAAATTAAATTTGGAAGATTTTTCGTTATTTTCGTTAATGGCATTTGCTATTCCAGCGGTGGAATGGCGATGGCTCAGCACATTGTTGCATAGCGCTGTTTTTGTGGATTCAAACACTAGGTAGTAAATGGCGTGTGCTGGCCCTGCTCCCAGAACGACGGACGATACACCACGCCAAAGAGCAAAAGCTCCTTCCGTGGCACTGATTTTGGAAAAAGAAGATATTATACCATCAGTGGACTTAATTTTGAGTGTCTGCATCCTTGTTTTAATGGAGTCTATTGGAAACATAATTGTGTGTTCCATGATCCCTGCAAAGGCACCTGCCATTAATTGTGACACCAATGGAGAATTGTCCGGTAGGGCTTCGTAATCTATTTCAAGACTTTGTGACATGGTTGAGAATGTACGTGCTTACCGACGTTTCCGTGTATGTCCCTAACTATCTGTATTTTTGTAAACAATTCTCAATGAGATACAAGAACAGGAATAGTCTTCTCTGAGTAATCTTCTCTGAGTAATACTTTGCTTTACGGCGAAAAAAAATCGAGAAAAGCTCTAGCAAAAAAACGATTCTAGCCAGGATAGGTGTACTAATTTGTATCCGTTTCGTCTATCAGATTTGAAACTAGCTAGCATAAAGATCAAACCGAACTAATTGCGAAGTCTGTGAGTAAAATAGTTCTGGCTTTCTTGTTGTCCAAAATCTCCTGGCTTTTCTGTCCAAGATGTTTCCGAAAAAAAAGAGTCAAAGTGAAGAAACCTATGAAAAGATACCTCCTCTAAGCAGCTAGTACTCTGTCGTAATTGCCTTGGTTGCTGTGTGAAAGCCTAGAGTAGAAAAAAGTGCCTTCTCCGGTGACCAACCCAACAACACGCCTTCCTCCGGGCCATCTTCTTCTTGTCATCCCCCATCTGTCTATTGATAGTACCTCCAACCACGGCAATTGCTCTCCTTCCCCCGCTCTCTCTCTTTCTTTCTCGCTCTCGGTGAATGAGGACCGAATAAATTTTCTCCCTTTTTTTCACTCTGCCTCCCCTTTCTGGATCGGGGCCGCCGTATTGCCCTATTACGGCAAGGGAAGAAGGGCCTCTGACTGGATTCGTCCATCGGTTTATCTATCTAACGAGATATCTATTTCTACACGTCGGTCCGCTTGTCTTAGCATCTATTTACAGAGATCACAGCACCAATTCCTTCATCGTCGCCTGGGCAAGGCGCTCCTTCTCCTCCCGGCGCTGTCTGATCTTCTCGGCCTTCATAGCCTTTTCCATCCTCTTCTTCTCCCGTTTGTCCTCTCGAGTATCTTCGTTTTTCCGGTCGATACCTTTTACTCGGATTATCAATCGACTCTCGAGGAACCCTTTTGTCGAGGCGATGTTACCTTCTGGAAGTCCCTCTAGACCACGTAAATTGTCTTCGACGATGGCCAGCATCTTAGTTCTCAGTGCACGCTCAACATCGTTTAAATCCTTTCTCCTTTTCTTGTACATCTCCATCTTTTCAGCACTACCGCTGTCGCCACCCCCACTGCCTCCATTACTTCCACTGCCACCAAACCCGCTGTTCTCCTTATCCAGCAGATTGCGTTCGTCGAAAACAATTTCCACGTCGTGGCCTTTCTTGAGATGGTTTTCAATCTCAAACTTCTTCTGACCTGTCAAGTCGTTCAAATTTATATTCCATCCGATCTGCACAACCTTCAGCTCACCCTTTCCTCCATCATCTTTCTTTTTCTTTTGTTTGTCTAGAATGTTACTCTTACCCATTTTGAGCTTCTCGACAACTTGCTCGCTCAAAAAGTCTCCGTATTGTTTAATAGCCAGCTGCCTCTCGACAACTTTCAAGATTAGTAATTTGCTTTTAACTGGTAACCCGTGTTTGTCCTCATCTTCTTCTTTGATGTTACGGTTCCCAACAATAACGATACCTTTTTCACTCAAAATCAACCCTTCAAATGCATCAACAACATTTACTACTTCAATTACTCCGCCTCCTTTGATGACTTGAACAAGTCCTCGATCATTTTCTTTGATTGCGGCGGCTATGATTCTCTTTGCAGCATCCCTGTCTCTGTCATTACCAGTTTCTAGAAAAAGAAATTTCTTCTTTTGACGTTTCTCCTCTTCGATATCATAGCTGGTCCGGTTTTTGTACGTGCTTTTTAGACTATGTTTACCTTTTCCAGAACCTTGTGACTTATACTTCGGCCTCCTGTTTGAAAAATCTCCCCTATCTTTACTATTCTTTTCTCTGGGTGTATAAGTTTTGCTACCATATGTACTTGAACTTTCTTCTTTGCCTTTATCTTTTCCTTTCTCCTTACTCCATCCCGAATTAGTTGAAAAATCCATTTTTATAAAATCCCTTTGGTTGTTTTTGAAGGTCTTTTTGAAACTCAAATCATCTTTTCCAATCCGACACTTAATATCACTTTTAACTTTAGCTTCACTCAATAAGCTTTTAAGATCAGACATGCACGAAGTATTCAAATCGTTTGAGGTGATGTGGAATTCACGTGTTAAAACATCTACTCTTAGTGTGCATCGACGTAAACTAGTTGCTTGTTGTTGCAATAAAGTACTCACCACAACTCTAGACATAGCTTATTGTCCTTTTTCTTAGTTAACAACCGTCAGTTTTTTTTTACACCCGATGTTGGCCATACCTTTCTTCGAAGCTTCCGTTGCTCGAAGTAACAGATTTATTTTCAAACTGAAATTTTTGAAGACTAAAAACTGCGGAGTTGTTACGTAAACATAAATCGGATTTCTTTCCTACTGAAAATGTTTACCGTTGTATATAGTGCTTATAGCGGAACTATAGATTTTCAAAACGAAGGAATTGCTTCATATTCTTCATATCCCAAAGCGAGATTCATGTTCTGCAAGCATTGAGTACTAGCACCCTTTAGAAGATTGTCAATGCACCCGACAACAACCAGTCTATCCCCTGCTTCGCTAATCTTGAAACCACCAATTGCACACCCATGTTTCCCGCTAATATCACGAACCATTGGAATTTCTTGGCCTAGAACTTTCACTAATCTTTCACCCTTGTAAAACTCATTGTAAATTTCTTCGACTTTTGCAGCTGTCAAACCGTGGTTTTCCCTCAAGGGAATGTTGACAGTCATTGCAATACCTTGAAACCACGATCCAACGTGTGGCATGAAAGAAACACTGTTTCCAAGTTGGAATCCAACCTCCTTTTCGTGAATGTGGTCAGTTAACGCGTATGGGATCATGTTGTCGTGTAGAAAAATTGGATCATTTTTGTTAGACGGCTTGGTTCCGGCACCTGAATATCCACTGACACCAAAAATATTTGGGTTGGAATTTGGGTTGATGTACTCTTTCAGCGGAGCAAGAGATAACTGCGCACATGTTGCATAGCAACCTGGATTAGAAATTCTGTCTGCCATCATTATCGCTTCACGACCTTTCAATTCGGGTAACCCATAAGTCCACTTACCAGATTTGTCAAACCTGAAATCGGCGCCCAAGTCAATTATCTTGCCTTTACCACTTTTGACGCTTTCAATAGCCTCGACAAAAGGTTTACAGACCTTGTTTGGCAATGCCATTATCCACATGTCAATTTCCCCCGCTCCTTCGATTTGTTTGATGTCATCAAATGATAGGTTGGAATATTTGATTGCTTCTTTGTCGTAACCATTCAAATTTTTACCGGCAAGCTCACGAGATGAAACGTACCCAACATTCAAATCTTTATGCCTATTTAGCAATGAAATCAAGTTTTGACCTGTGTAACCACGTGCACCTATTAGTGCAACTTTTTTTGGACCATAGTTTCCCCTACTAGAGTGAAAGCGACGGGTTTGAGTCTTTGAAGCAAACACTCCGTTTGTGCAGGTCGAAGTCTTAGACCCAACAAACGTATTGATCAAATTAGTGGCCTTTTTTAAATCATTTATACCATACCAGAAAAGAACCTCGCCGGGTTTAGTGTAGGAACCTTGAGATTTTGCAAAAAACCATGACATGTTTTCGTCAGTTTCAGGAATAATCCAATACAAATTTGGAAAGTCTTTTTCTAATAACTTGAAAATATTATCTGTAACATTATTCAACCATCCTGACTTGGAGACCACCAGCTTATCTAATTTAGAAATTGAGTCATCTGAACATTTTTTAACAACGGCGATGACTTCCATAGGCTCATCGGCATACAAACGGAAAGTACCTGGGGTCAAAGAGGAAATGTAATCCTCAACATCATGAACTTCGTCAACAAGTTTAGTTTTCAGCAAAGTTGTGTTTACTTTTGTAAGATCGTCATAAGCAGTTAGTTTATAGCCACGACGAATCAATGTTCCGGCACCTGAGTCCGTGAAAAGTTCTTTTTGCAAATCATCAACATTGATTATCGCCACTGAGGAAGCACGGGGTAAATGCATTAATAAATCACGAATTTCTTTTATCTTCAATTTAGTACCATATTTAACCCAAGGTTCTTTCAACAAATCATCATACTCTTCATCCAAATTGATCGCACTTATTTTGGTTCCAGTAGTACCATTGATTATACCACCTTTCTCATTTAAATACACAATTTTCAAAGGCTTGAATTCTTTGGCAACCATACCTGCTGCAATATCAGCATTAACATTCAATAATTGACCTGAAGAAGTTTCAGCTAATGATGTTAAAATAGGCAAAGCACCAGCCTTAATTGAAGCTTCGATTGGTTCTTTATTTATGGAATCAATTTGACCAACTAATTTGTATTTTTCCTTATCAAGATAGTGTGCGTTGAAAACGCCACCAGTTATTGGTCTGGCTTTGACACCCATCTTCTCTAAAGCAGTGACTAATTTTAAGTTCTGTTCTAGGAAACACTTTCTCACCACCCCCATTGTTTTTGGATCTGTTATTCTGATACCATCAATGTAATCAGGTTCAATTCCCTCATTTTCTAAAATTTCATTGATTTGAGGGCCAGTACCATGTAAAACAATTGGATAAAGCCCTAAATGATAAAGGAATGCAAGACATGATGCTAGTTGTGGTAATTGGTGAGTAATAATTGCTCCACCTACTTTAATCACTGCAAATTGTTGCTGTGAGACAGAAGTGAAATATTTCAAGTATTGTTGAACCTCACGTTTCGAGCCTATGTTATTCAAAAGTTGGATAACAGTGGATCGAGTAGAGTAGCATCTAGAAGAAACTGCAACCACATTATTTTTCATCGCACCCTTGTGAATGTTGAAGGTCAGGTTTGGCTTATACGCAACAAGAGCGAATAACGACTTGCTACCTTGCGCATTCCGACTTTTGATGGTATTAACCAATCTTGCTAATGGCATTTTGAGTGTAATTTGGTTATTTTAAGGCTAACTGAATGAAAATCATCAAAACAAGACCGGGACACTAAACTTGCTTTGTAGAAGAGAAAAGCAGATTATAAACTCGACGAGGACGACGAAAATTTTTCGGACAATCTAAACAAGTTTAGAGGCCAGCAAAAATGAGTCAAGCTTACCGCGTTACCCTTTTGGGAAATTAACAAAAGAAAGTATCATTACGTAAGCATATTACACTCCTCTTTTTTTTATATTACGTGAAAGAACATGTATTACTCAGGGCGATCACGTTTCAACAACAAAAAAAGAATGAAAATGTATATCTGGCCGATTTTGTCCACGAGTTTTGTCATCTCGAGTGTGCCTAACTACTGTTTACAATTACATGAATGAAGAAGAACTAGCCCAAAAAGTATCAGAGCTAATTTTAGAGACATATATTTTCCCTCACAAACATCTATTACATCATCTCACAGACAAACAAATTAACCAACTAATCAATGCTAGACCAAAAAATGGGGAATTTTCTATACTCTCCGGCATAGCATACTGGCATGCTGATGACATTAGTGGTTTGAAACTTGCATGCTTGACCACAGGTGTTAAATGTATGCCTGATTTCAAATTGCACAACTCTCATGGAAAAGTGGTCCACGATATGCATGCTGAAATTTTATGCATGCGTTCATTTTCTTGGTACTTAATTGATGAAATCGATAGAGTAAAAAGGGGAGAAAGAAGTGATATAGTTTGTCCAGATGAGTCGGGGAAGTTCAGGTTACACCATGATATCAAACTTTGCCTCTATATTAGCGAACTTCCTTGTGGTGACTGCAGTTTGGACGAAATGATTCGACTAAATCCAACGCCTTGGTCCAACATCTCCAAAAGTTCTACATACAGGGGAAGATCATCATACACTGAGGTAGGCAAGGTCAGAACCAAGCCTGGAAGGGGGGATTCTCCTTTATCTCTTAGTAAAAGTTGTAGTGACAAATTGACCATTGTTACTATGAAAGGTTTGCTCAAGGGTATAGTCTCGGATCTGATCGCAAATGACCCCGTCGTTCTCGATTATGTTATTTTGCCTGAAAGTAAATTTATGAAAAACGAGTCAGGTATAACGAGATGTTTCAAATCAAGAATTGATTTCAGAGAAGTGAATTTTTATCATGAATTTAAATTTTTGAAATGCCCCGATGAAGTTTTGGTGCGGTTTAACAGTCTGCTATATCAAAAAGGTTTGGGTGATTTGAATATCGATAGAGAAAAAAAAAAGAAAGCCTGCGAATTCTCCATTGTTTGTGTTCCTGGGTCGAAAATGATTGAAGTTATTAATGGGGGAGTAAAGAACGGAAATAGTCTGAAAAATGTCCTCAGTACTGGAAAAGGCTCTAGCATTTTGAGTCGTTTCTGTATGATAGAGAAACGCTTCCAGTTAGATGGGAGATCTGATAAGTACAAAACTTATTTTAACTGGAAAAATAGAGATGAAAATGTAAAATATATTAAACTAGTCACGGCGGCTAAGAAAAGTCTCGGAAATTGGGGCGATCGTACAATAGATGATTTTACGCTCGAAACATAGATTGTATATGAAAGCTACTTGATGTGATGCTACTTTTAAATACCAATCTTTCTAAAATATGAGCACAGAAATTTTTATAGAGAAATAGAGTATATGTGAGGTTTCTAATGTTATGAAAGAAGTGAAGGAGGCAGTGGTATCGAAATGGAGCATTTGTTATGCAGTTAGCACTATTTTACTCCAGAATCATCATCCGAATCATCACCATCGTCGCTCCCTTCATCTATGTCGTCATCTTCCGGGATTTCTTGGACATTCTGCTCAAAAGTAGACGCATATTCTGCGGACTCCAAAGCCATTTTGATCTGTTCATTTGAATGTCCTATTATATCAGTTGGTTTCAAATTTTCTTTGTTTCTTACAGAAGGATCTGCTCCACAGTTGATCAACTCATTTACTAGAAACAATGCATATTCCGAGTCTTCGAAAGAATATGCAGCAGCATAGTGTAAAGGAGTGTTACCGTTCATCGTTGCCTTTATATTGACATCCACGCCGTCAATGTCCAACAACTGGTCCATAACTTCATAGTTACCATATTTTGCTGCAAGGTGCAAAGCCCCATTCCCTGAAGGATCTTTTGCTGAGTTAATCAGTTCGATTGCCTCTTGAGGCTTATCATGGTATTTTGATAACAATTCCTGTAAAAGATCTGTGTTGTTTCTGCGTGCCGCCTCAAGTAATTGTTCCGAAGCCGAGGCACCTATGGTGGAAGGTTCCTTTGTGGCCATATTGTAATCTGGAATGGACAATCTGTAGTTCTTTTTTTAAAAAGCTTTTTG
The DNA here is from genome assembly GCA_030556025.1 of Pichia sp. NRRL YB-4149. Classification (NCBI taxonomy): domain Eukaryota; kingdom Fungi; phylum Ascomycota; class Pichiomycetes; order Pichiales; family Pichiaceae; genus Pichia; species Pichia sp. NRRL YB-4149. The sequence continues at coordinate 26,938 of JANIWA010000012.1, read as the reverse complement.
TTCCAAACTTGTCCTGTTAATTCTCCATATGTTTGTTCACACTGATCTCCACCTAAATGAAGGGAGCCGCAACTCCCACTGAGAAGCCCAAACACATCCGTGCACCTATATGAATATCTTACAATGAATCAAATCGGTTTTACCAGGATAGTCAAAATGATAATCGTTAAATTCATGACAATAGATAGAATCTCTTAGCACAGAAGTTACGCAGATTTGCAAGACAGTAGCATGTTACGATAAAACAATACATGACAGTGCAAACAGGAACAGGATTTATCTGCTCCAGCGTCAAGCCTAGAAGCAGATTAGGATGCAATGGATGCAAAAAGTTGAAAATAAAATGCGATGAAATCAAGCCTACTTGTTCAAGATGTAAAAAGCGAGGCAAGTATTGTGTCTATTCTTTCGAGATGGTATTTCAAAACCAGATTCTTGCTGAGAATAAGAAGAAAGTACGCATCAAGGATCTCGAATTAATGCAAAACGATGAAAAGAGACTCCAACGTTTGGCACTAATCAAATCGACCAATATCGACTGCGATATTGACGGCGGCTTGCTTTCAACTACAGTTGCATCAACACCTATGGATACTCCTATAGTAAATACAATAAACGATGGTTTAGCCATTGCTAATGAGTTATCCAGTTTGAACGTTCACCCTAACCCATTACCCTACAGGATGGCCTCTTTTATACCCCCCAGCAAGCTTCCACTTTTACCTCTTCCAGAAAATCTTTTGGAGCATCCTTATTACAAAGATGCATTCAATTTTTACAAACATTTCACTGCACATTTTATTGTAGCAGCCACTCCTCAAATATTTGAGTCAAACCCCTTGCACAGATTAATTCCTCAATATGCTGAAGAAAATAGCTGCTTGCTTGATTTATTAATTGCATACGCTTTAACTCATCGGAGCATGGTTTTGGCGGATGAAAACTTTACCCCCCATTTGGTTGAATTATTGATTTCGAGGGGTTTATTTAGGCTTGTGTCTTCGATTAATGCAAATACAATGAAACTCAAAAGTGAAGTGGTTTGTGTCACCGCATTACTCATGTGTACACAAAAGATATTTTCTGGTGACGATACCGACAAATACAAAGAAACTATAGACCTTTGCAGAAAGAGTTTTGAAAGATTCATAGAAAACGATAAAAAAGTTGAAAAACTCTCAAATGGCAAATACTTATTGTCAGAAGAGAAAAATTATTTTTCTTATTTTCTCAACACTTGGATAGGGTATCTTGAAATCATTGGAATGATGATGGCAATTTCTCCGAAAGATTTCAAAATGCCGTATAGACCAAATCCCGTATTTGAGAAAATCCAGCTTAAAAAAAAATCGAAAATTGATCTTTTTTTGGGTTTCGATATTAGGTTTTTGGTTATATTTGACAAGCTTATTCCTATACTCAACATGTTAGAAGAAATGGATGAAGATCAAAGGACCTCGATCCCAATCAGTATATTGTCGTTGGCTCTAGAATGGGAGCATGAATTGAACTCTGCATATCAAGATTTTAAATCTGCCTCTAGTAACCCACACGATCCCACAGAGTCGGATCGCATTTTGAATGCATCAAACGATTCTTTTTATTTTGCGGGTCGACTACATCTTTATAGAAGGATTTACCAGATTCCTCGAACCAGTCCGGTGGTTCAAAAATTAGTCAAAAAAATCTATGATATTTTCAAAAACGACATAGAATCTGCATCAAGTGCAGAAAACTGTGCAATTCTCCCTTTGTTTGTTGCCGCATGTGAATCACTGTCAGCCGAACATCGAAGATTTTTCTACGACAGATTTCAAATTCAGTTTCTCGGAGGGAACTTTCCAGCTGGAGATGTTCTGAATATTTTGACGGATACTTGGAATACGGGTGATTCTTGGGTTAACGCTGTAAAAAGAGTTAGAAAGGAAAAAGGTTTCTTTCTAATTTGATTGATCTCCAAAATTTATAGGTGAAATATATTAAAGGTATAATAAAAAAGCGAAAGCTGATAAAAACTCTAAACGCTCCTTTTTTTGCTCGGTTCAAACGGCATAAAGAAAGCCAAGACTGACAAACACCCAATAATGGCACCGCAAACCCAAATTGGGACACTTGATCCGCTCTTTGCCCCATACCAGTAGGTGACTGGGGCAAATGCACTTGAAATTCTATCTGCAACTAAGCAAAGTGCAACACCAGTTGCACGAGCCCTTGTGGGAAACACCTCGGGAGTGTAGGCATATAGGCACGAGTAGTAAATATTAATAAAAAAATAGGTGGCAGATCCAAAGCCAGCATCGGCACTAGGTGTTCTGCAGGTGGTATAGCCAAACAAAATTGCCATGCATGACAAAGAGCCAAAAATCATTGTTCCTCTCCTTCCAACCCTTGGAATCAAAATCAAAGCTCCACCAAGAATTGGGCCAAAGATCCCAACAAAATTGTCAATGGTTGCATTCCTATAGACAAGAAAAGTCGTACTTCCTGTTGAGCCGCCGTGTGTAGAAATGTAGATGTATAGGAAGTTGTAAAAAACTGAATATGAAATACCAATAAACAGCCACGATACTATAATCAAACATGAAGATCTGATCACTAATTTATTTGAGAAAAGTATTCCAATATTTGTTTTCATTGTTAACCATAATTCTCTAAAAGCTTCTTTCATATTTCTTACTTTCGAGATGTTAAAATAAGTCGGCTGGATTTCACCACAAGATTTGAGTTGTTCTAGAGTTAAGGAGCAAGGTCTGTTGTATTTCCTGGACACCTTCATAATTTCTTCATAAGCCTCTTCATCTCTTCCTGTAGAAACCAAAAACTTGGGAGTCTCTCCAAGTCTTAGGACAAATAAGCGTAACAAAGCGGCCCCCAGAACAATACCGGAGTTGGTGTACCAGCAGTATCTCCAGCCTCTGTTAAGTCTCGAAGGACAGTTTTCTGCATTTTTGCAGGAGTTGTTCGGAATAAATGCCCAGGAAATCAAAGATGCAATTGTTTGACCCACTCCCCACCACGCTGCCATCGCAGTATTTAAGTACTGGTATCCTGAAGGTAAAAATTCTAAAAAAACAGCCACATCGGTTGCAAGATTTCCACCAGCAGATACTGTAGAAAGAAACATGAAGATGCTGTACATGGCGTAGCTCGATGTACCTCCTGTGAAAAAGCCAAAGATTGAGGACAAGAGCAACGAAGAATTGAATGCCAATTTCCTGCCAATCAAGTCTGCGCCGAAGCCAAACAATATTGAACCAGTGATCAACCCTGCAAAATAGATTTCCGTTGCTACTGGATACCCTCCGCCTTTCATTTGATAGTCCACGTAAGTTTTGACTGCAGATTGAACCATCGCCATCTGAGAGTCCACAGAGTAGCCAAAACCAGCAATGCAGAATAACTGTGCATGAAACCACGTGAAGCCTATCTCATCGATAGCATTATTAATCAGATGAATTTTTTTCCTGAGAACCAGGTCACCATCTTCCACTACCACTAAATCATTGTTCAGATCTGAAGATCCTTTCTCCAGTGAATCCGTAGATAATGAGGATGAGGATGATGAATCGTTTGTTCCATTGAACCTCTCGCTTGTTTTTTCGGTAGCGTACTCATCCTTTTGCTGTTCCAGTTCAACCTCCGCCTCTATTTGTTTCTTGAATGTCTCGTTCATTGCAACAACAAGTGAATGTACGCTACTCAGTAATCAATACCAAACCAATTCTGCAATCAAGTCTCAAATAGGCAGCATCGGAACGAATTTATCCAAGCAATAAAGTTATCAAAGAGACAGCAAGATAGACAGTTTCGTCCATATTTAAGTGCACAGTGTAAGATAGCAGAGATAGGACATGGAAATATTCCCTTTTCACATGCTAATCTTTATGTCCCGTACTAATATGTTCTCTCTTTCTTTCTTTTCCAGCTGGCACTGTTCATTGCTGCAGACTCTCTTTATCTAGGTCTCGGAGGGCCGTACTTGCCTCCGATTCTTGCCCACATCCTTGTTGGAGAAATCCCTGTTTACGCATTAGACAATAAGTACAAAGCCTAAAATACTTGTGTCGGATTTTATCTGGGCTGAAGACCAACCACCCGCCTTCCGGTTGTCCTATAGACAGATAGTCCTCCCCCCTCCCTCCCTGTGTGTATCGAATCATCTCCCCAGATCGAGGCATTTACATCACCAGAAATGTCATTTTTTCCGCCTTCACAAGGCTGCAGCGCTATGAGAAGCACGTGCCCGGTTGTGGTGTTAGGGACTTTATTGTGAAAAAGTCAATATATCAATAAGCCAATGGTTAATTGGTCGTAGTCATACTATATAAGGCTGAAGCGAAGAGAGGAGATGGAAAAGGCCACTATACACTTCTTTGTTTACTTGGTTCAAAAGGCATGCAGGCGGCGAGAAGAGCCAAACAACCAATGATGGCACCGCAAACCCAGATCGGAACACTTGATCCACTCTGCTCTCCGTACCAGTAAGTGACTGGAGCAAAGGAGCCTGCAACACGACCGGCAACTAAACATAGTGCCACACCGGTAGCACGAGCTCTTGTAGGAAATACCTCCGGGGTGTAGGCATACAAGCATGCATAGTAAACGTTGATGAAAAAATAGGTAGCCGAGCCAAAACCAGCATCTGCACTAGGGGTTCTGCATGTGGTGTACCCAAACAAGATAGCCATCCCGCAAAGAGCCCCAAATATCATGGTCCCTCTTCTCCCCACGCGAGGTATCATGATCAAAAATCCACCGAGGATTGGGCCGAAGATACCGACAAAGTTGTCCAAGGTAGCATTTCTATAAACGATGTAGTTCGTATCACCAGTAGAACCACCATGGTCAGCAATGTAGATGTAGAGAAAGTTGTAAAAGACAGAGTAAGATATACCAATAAAAAGCCAGGAGACTAGAATCAAACATGTCGATCTGATGACCAGTTTATTTGAAAACAATATCTTGACATTTGTCTTGGTTGTGACCCATATCTCTCCAAGCGCAGATCTGATGCTATTAGCTTTCTGAGAGTCAAAGTAAGTATTTTCGATTTCACCACATTCTTTAAGCTGCTCTAACGTTAATGAGCATGGTCTATTATACTTCCTTGAGATTTGTATGATTGCGTCGTATGCTTCTTCATCTTTCCCTATTGAGACCAAGAATTTCGGAGTTTCCCCGAGTCTTAAAACAAACAAACGTATCAAAGCAGCACCTAAAACTATACCTGAGTTTGTATACCAGCAATATCTCCAACCTCTGTTCAATTTTGAGGGGCAATAAGTTCCATCTGAACAGGAATTATTTGGGATAAAAGCCCAAGAAATTAGAGATGCAATAGTTTGTCCTACTCCCCACCAAGCTGCCATAGCAGTATTCATAAATTGATACTTAGAAGGTAAAAATTCCAAGAAAACAGCAACATCTGTTGCAATATTACCACCCGCAGCAACTGTTGACAAAAACATGAATATGCAGTACATAGCATAACTTGAAGTGCCTCCCGTAAAAAACCCAAAAATTGCAGTAAGAATCAATGACGAGTTAAAAGCAATTTTCCTACCAATCAAATCTGCACCAAAGCCAAACAAGATCGAGCCGGTTATCAAACCAGCATAAAATATCTCCGTTGCAACCGGGTATCCCCCACCCTTCATTTGATAGTCCACGTACGTTTTGACCGCAGATTGCACCATTTCCATCTGCGAGTCAACTGAATAACCAAAACCAGCGATACAAAAAAGCTGAACATGAAACCAAGTAAAACCAATTTCATCAATAGCGTTATTAATCAAATGAATCTTTTTTGAGAGTGCAGCATCACCATCTTCAACTATCGTTAGATCCTTTGACATATCAACAGGCATTCCCTTCTCAATGTAATCTCCTGAGACCATATCACTTGTGGAGATTTTGTCTGTGGTTTCCAAATTGGAAACACCTACTTCATAGGGTTGCTTTTCAGACATGATGAGCAGGTTTTACAGATGTGTGATGTAACAAACCTGATTTTAAATTCAATTTTATCAGCGTTTATGATAACTGCTCAAAGCTTTCTTCAAACTGAGAGAAAAGTTTGGGGGGTATTTATAAGCCTAACGAACAAACAGACAAACAGATAAACAAACAGATAAAACATTTATTATGGATGATAATGTGTAATGTCTTCAAGTAAGATCAAAGATATGCTAGAGTTATCTTCACTCAAGCGCAATTACTCTCTAGTTCAAAAACTATATCTCGGCCTTCGAAGCTCTTCTTTTTTTCTCGGAGTGAACCGCCGAAGCACCGATAACGCTGATCGCTTACATGGGCAAAACATTCTGCCGCTACTGATAAGAGATGAGCTGATTTGATCTGGTTGGGCGAAAGGCAGCTGGAAACGAGTGGAAGTTTTATGACAGGTCGGTTAGAGTTGCTTTACAATGTATGTAGACTTATCGACCGCAATTCACCACCCGCTGCAATTATGTTTTCTCTGGCTTGCTGGGGGTTTTCTCCGGGTCCAAACCGTCCAAATGGGAAAAAAGTAGCACGCCATAATATTTGGACCGAGTACAGCCGAGAAAGGGAGGCACACTGCATAAATACAGATATGCCATGACATCGGTGTGTAGAGATAAATAAGCCGTGTGGATACACAAGTTATGTGTTCTATTGTTATTAGTCCAGTTCAATAATTGTCTTATTTCGAACAGTGTTTTCATCGAGCGACCTCCGCTGCTGTTCCTTGAGCTTAACCTGTATCGACATTTTCCCAAAACAGAAACATCGGTAGTTCTCACAAATTGGTTTTATTGATTCTTTAGAACATATAACCTATGCCCTTCCACTGAAGCAATTGCCACATTGGATGGTCCTTAAATTTTGACACAACACAGTATATCTAAAGACGAGAAGAGGGAAACAGCAACAGATGGCATTCAACGTGAGAAATACCAACCCAGAATGGTTAACCGAAGAAATATCTCTGGATGGTTTGCCATTTGAAATTGTGAAAAAGCATAACATTCGAATTCCATTGAAAGATGGTAACTATATCCATGCCCATGCTTGGTTTCCTAAAAAATCTGTAAATGACCCATCAAAATTATTTGGTACTCTGATTGAATACATTCCATATAGAACAGATATCACAATTTTGAGAGATTCAATCAGACATCCCTATTATGCTGCAAATGGTTTTGTATCGATGAGAGTTGATATGAGAGGCTCTTGTAACTCGAGCGGTGTGTTAGAGGACGAATATCTTAGACTCGAGCAGGATGATGCACTTGAAGTTTTTGACTGGATTGTGAAGCAAAATTGGTCGAACGGTAATATTGCCATGTTCGGGAAATCCTGGGGCGGATTCAATGGCTTACAAGTTGCAGCTCGACAACACCCTGCTTTGAAAACCATCATCACTCTGATGTCAACAGATGACAGATACTCTGACGATGTCCACTATCGGGGCGGCTGTCTTTTTGCAAGTGATATGATTTGGTGGGGCTCTACGATGGTTACATACCAACCAAGGCCACAAGACCCCCGTGTCGTGGGAAATTCTTGGAAAAAGAACTGGTTAGAGAGACTGGAAGTAAAACCTATGCTTATAGAATGGATAACACATCAAACTAGAGATGATTATTGGAAGCAAGGTTCAGTCTGTGAGAATTGGACTAGCTTGGATATTCCTATTCTTGCCATCGGTGGCTTCCGTGATGGTTACACAAATCCTGTTTTCAGAATGGCAGATAATTTGGTAAACCCAGAGTCTCGTTGTATTGTTGGACCATGGGTTCACGAGTATCCTGAAATGGCCGAGCCATCTCCTAAAATTGACTATCAGCAGTTGTCTGTCAAATGGTTTTCGAAATGGCTTTATCCTGACACTGAGATCACTTTTGACTTGCCAAGATTATCTGTTTATGTACAGGATCCATGCAGTATTGAGGATTCGTATATTTATAGGTCAGGGTACTGGGCCGGGTTCAATAGGCGCCAAGAAAAATCTTACAAGATCATGTTTTTAGATGTGAATCAATTAAAATTGAGAAGTTCTCCGGATCCGGATAACAACTCAACAATCAGCTTCAGTGGAATTTTGTCCCATGGAATGTTTAGGGGAACGTATTGTCCATTTGGTTTTAAGGGCGACTTTCCTGGTGATCAAAAAAATGAAGATTCAAAATGTTTATGCTTTGACTCTCAAGTTTTCACTACAGATTGCGATCTTGCAGGACTTCCGTTCATTGAACTGGAACTTTCTTCTGACAAACAACTTGCCAATATTTCAGTTCGTTTAGTGGATTTGTATCCAAATGACGGCGAGCATGTTCTAATATCCTGGGGTCAACTAAATTTAACTCATCGAAATTCTCATGAGGTTCCAGAGTTGTTAAAAATAGGCGAAAAATTTATTGTAAAAATCGACCTTGATGCAGTCGGTTTAAAAATTGCTAGAGGACACAAACTACGAGTTGCATTGTCTACTTGTGACTGGCCTCAAGCATGGCCTTCTCCTGAAACACCAACCTTAACTCTTCACTCGGGCAAAATAAGTTTACCCCTAGTAGATGACAACTCAAACCCCATCTCTTCTCCTAACTTTGGCAAACCAACTATTTTGAAATCCACCTTAGCTTTGAAAAGAAAAAGGAATTACAACCGAGTTAAGACAATTAGTTACGACTATGCAAAGGACAATTGGTCGATTACTGATGTTCAGGACGGAGGTTTTACAGAGATCAACAACAATCAAGAATTATCCGGGTTTTACTTCAGTGAATACAACAAAAATTATTGGGAAGTTTCAGGAAATGATCCTTTATCTGCTATTAGTAAAGGCAGTTGGGTTTACGAGCTGGGACGGAATGCAGATGACTGGAGAATAAAGCTTGAAAGTGAAACTTCATTGACTTCTGATAAGGAAAACTTCATTTTGGTCATCAAAAGGACAGCAAAGGAAAACGACGTGCTAGTTTCTGAGAAGACCTTCACTGAAACATTTCCTCGTAAATTTATCTAGAACAACACTCTTTTTAGTAAAATCAAAAAACTTTTTTTACTGAGAAAAAATAAAATTTTTATCAAGGTCTCCTCGAAGGAGGACGGCATCATAAATCAGTCCTACTATCTTGTCAGATATAACACTTTCTCATCCAATTAAATCAGTAGTCAAGCGTTCGATGTATTTCATTCATCATATTAGTAGTAGAACATGAATCTGACCGTAAGTATAAAGCCTGCAATCTTTAAGTATCTCAAATTGCACAAATGTTCTCATAGTCATGCAATTTGACAGATGTGATTGCACAAATCGATGGAAAAACAAAAAGACTGTATTGTACGGAGCAATTATTAGTCATCAAACATAAACTGATTATTGTAACCAGTGTTGTTCAATCAAGAGTAAAAAAGAAGAACAGATAGTAGAAAGGAAGAAAAAAGTGAAAAAAAAATTGTTCGGCGAGGGCAACCCCAGTTGGCCAACAAAACTTCGTCTCCTCGAGTTAGTCGCACAGGGTTTTCTCATACTGTGAACATAACGATACTAACAACAATTGTGTGCTAATTGAGCAAATCATTTGCAACGGTGCAGAGAATTCTATGACAGCTGACGTTGATAGGCTCAACGATTCAATGGAAACAAGAAATATTCCCAATGAGGTAATCAATAGTTGCCGGATTTAATCAGGAACATAAATTGCGGGGACCATCAAGGTGGAAATCGAAGGAAATTGAAAGTAATCACCATTCATGAAGTTGATGCTACTCTCTGATTCACAATCTACGAACATTATTTCTGGAACAGGGAATACTATACTGGTTTTGAAAAAAGTAGTTTGATTAAGAACATAAAACGAAGGAAATATAAAACGAGGGATGTTTCTTTGGGGCCTCTATGCCAACACATACATGAATTGCAGAGACTTCATTGAGTCCCGCACTTCTCGGCATACAACACTCTAGAACAACATGAAAATCTCCTTTGCTGCTATTCTTTCTGTGCTTGCCTCTAGTGTTCTTGCATCTCCGATTGCATTGAAATCTCTTGAGATCAAGGTCTCAAACAACTCAACATCTGTCCCGATCGAAGGAGTTACTGACTTGTACTTGGATACTTGGAGCGACTTCACTTATCCAAGCATTGAGAATTGTAATGCTACGCAGGTCAAGTTGATCAACAAGTATTATCAGGATTTATTGGAAGTCGCCAGTGTCGCAAGAGCTCATCTGATTTCTGATGGTGTTGACGAAGCATTTCAACATTGGTTTGGTGAGAATGGTAATCCGTTGACCGTCTTGGGTGTTATCGACAACATTGTGGAAGGTGACAAGACTGGTGTCCTTTACAGATGTGATGATATCGAAGGTTCTTGTGCGGCTCATCCAACCACATACCCAGGTTACCACAGGGTAAACGCTTCACAAGAGACTGTCATTTGTGACTTGTTCTTCACTTCTAAGAAACCAATTGAAGAAATGTGTGTTATTGGTAACATTACTACTGTTACTCCAAAAAGATTTGCTGGTATTGATCTCTTTCACAGATTCTTACACATCGAGAGTATCAGTAAAGGCTTCGTTGCTGAATACGTCGAGGAAGTGAATGAGCTTGTTGATTATGCTGAAAACAACTCTTCATACGCCGTGATCAACACTGATAGTATTTTGTACTATTTAGCAGAAGCTTATTCTCTTGAACTTACCCCAGGTGGATGTTTAGGGGAGTATCCAGGGAATTAGTCATCCAGCAATGGTCGACTTTTATTCAAAAAACTGTTAATTTTTTATCTGTAATACGGTCTAAGTTTAATATAATTTTCCCTTCGAATGCACAAATCACTTGCCTAACACATGTACCAACCGTTGCTCAAAAAAAATCCAGCGATTGTTATTGATTTTTGAGAATGTAATTGAAATCCAAAGTACTTTTTTGAAAGCATTGCATATGCATTTAGCGATTAAGAAGGTGTTGCATCTTACAAATTTTCGATCAAGAGTCATATAAGTTGCGCTAAAGAGTATTTTTAAAGTAAACGTCTCTTTACCAGTCATGTCAGCAAACTCGAAGTTTTTTATATGAGGCACCTCAAAGAGACCCTGAGCTTCTAGCTTTTCTCCTCTCTTATTTTCGTGCCGGTAATTGCAGTAAAGCCACGCTGTCAATCAGTTGAAAGTAAGGAAAGCAACCACAACTATTTGGTCACCTATATAATGAGGGAATTGAGAGGCGATCGATTTTTGAGGATCAATCAAATGACCTGCGAAATATCTAACCAAGTAGAGAACATCGACGGTCATCTTTTTTGTATGACCTGCAACGTTGGAAGTAAAGCACGAGAGACAGCAAACCATACCAACCGGACAAAAGTTGTATAAGTAATATCTTGCCAATCTTCCATGGAGACTTTGCATCGATATCAATGATGCAGGCATGCATGATGCCATCAAACAAAAAGTGGCAACAGCGGTCGCAATCTCCGATTTATGCTTGAAAAACTTCTGAACCCAACATAAGATGATATACCCAGTAAAAGTCAGGGCACCTGCAATCATATTCATCAAGATTGAGTCATTTTCAAAATAACCAAAAGTTTCACTTAGTAAAATGGATGCAAAATTTGTCAATGAACCGTCAGGAACCTGGAAAGAAATGAAGAAGAAGGAAAAATCTATTTGTTGATGTCTAAATTTGCTTTCTTGAATTGGTGTAGCTTGAAGTGCTTATCACCAAAACGCTGCTGATTAGATTTGATTATCAGCATAGCCTGCATCCTTTCCTTTCCGTTTAGAAACCACGCCATGACAGGTAAATCAGGAATGTGAAAAACTAAAGCAATACCAGTAGCCAACGTTATGCATCCGCTGACAATGAACAAACTTTTTACGCGTCCATTAAGTACAAGTCTAGTCTAATTGCCAGAGCGTATACAATGGCACCACCAAATGTGGACTCCAACACCGTCGAAAGAAAACAAAAATTCCAGTTCTCAAAAATTGTTCTTCAGCTTTATACCACTGGCCAGTAACGAATGCTATGGTAGGAGTAACTTCAGATTCCAGAATACCTTAAAAAGTTCTTAGAGTGATGAACCCTGCTTAGTTGGATAGGGTGGCATGCAAGCATATAATACGCCATAATATAACGGTGCCTGACGCAAATTTGGAGACTGGAAATCTTTGTAAGGCTAAACTCATCGGAAATTCAGAAATTAGGAAGCCTAAATAAAATGTAGAACCATACCACTAGTATTGGTTCCTATGCATGTGGCAATGGCAACGCAAGCCCATAATGATAGATATTTTATTCATGTATTCGATAGTATATAGTAGATGAATAAGGGAAAGAAAAAATAAATCGATTTTCAATAATAGTTTTCTTTCATCATGTGGAGAGATTTCGACCTTCTCTCCTTCAGACTCAGTAGCATATCCCATTGCCTCGTCCACATCTGCTGCGATATCGACATTTTCATCATCAGTTGACTTGATATAAATGAGAACCTTATCGGTCTCGATGTTACTTTTCAAGAGCGTGGAATGCACGTCATTATCATCTGAATTCGGGTGTATATTGGGATTCAATTTTAAAACTTCTTCGACAGAGTTTTTAGACTTGGTAAAGTTGTTGTCTATAGCTGTCATGTTTCTAAACGTACTTTTTGTGATTTTTCTATTTCAGGGAACTTTACATGCAAATTATTTGCTTACGTGATTATCGAAAATTCTGAGCCAGAGCTTGAGAAGATAATTTTGGGATAGAGATAGGGAAGTAGAGCAACACGTAGGAAGAGGCAGTTTGAGTATGTTGAATAGTTGACAATTTGTGAGTATCAAGAGTTGCAGAATAACCACTTCTAAAATTGCAAAACTTTATAGATTTTGTTCTCTCTTTGTGTCTACAATACCTACGTGAATCACAGAAATAAGGGACGGATTTAAAGAAGCGTCTATTGATACATATCGTGAGACGTCTTTCCGGTACGTAACAGGCGGACAGCGATACTGGAGCAACGCTTTCCCAAAGTTGACATTCAGTATGCACGTCCTCGGGAGAGAAAATGAGCCAGCTTCAGTTTTTTGGTTAAAATGGGGCAGAGTGGGGCATTAAAATCCCGATCGGCTGGGAAATGTGTCAAAAAGCTGTCAAAAGGCGAGCGGTAGAGACAATAACGCCGGAAAAATTCTTACTCACGCTGACAGAGATTTGATTTATCCGTGCAGAGGCTGTTGCCCGCGATGGAGAGAAGAGGCATTGGCAAAAAAAAGGCAGATGTGCCTATTGTTTGATTTTGATGGACATTCCAGCGTGTAGATGTTATTTCGGAACGTGACTGAGGTTGATGCATATAAAAGTAGAAGTTTACTTTCCGAGCTATACTTCCACAGTTGGTGTAGAACTTATGCATCTAGATCATACGCCATAGTTTCAAGATTTAGAATCCTCTCTTCCTTTCCCTTCTTTTGTAAGCCATAATCAACAAGAACTTTTGATTATTGGCAATGTCGTGGATGTAAGGTTAAAATGTAATGGCTCACACTAAATTGAGTTTAACTTTCAACAATAAAAATAACGAACTCAGTTTCGAGGTTGGATAAAAAAACACACGGCCAAGAAAATAGGCTTTTCAGTTTTCGATCATAAGATGAACTGTTAGTCAACGAGAATTGGGTCGATCTTCCAGGAAAATATCAGCTTGGTGGAAAAAGCAAAGACCTAGTAGATCAGATTTTAGATTTTAAGCAAATTGGAAACTATTATTCTGAGTTCCGTGATATAACAAACTAGTGATAGAACTGCAGATGTCAGAGATAGCCGAATGTAGAAACCGCAAGCAAAAAATGACGGTTTAATACGAGCCGAGCGTCTTCCCTAATAACTATCACTTGCTTATCATGAGTTTCAGTCTGTTTCAAATTAATTTCTTTAGCAATTGTATGTTTGGAGAATGTCTTCTTATTCTTCATGGATATGTCTTTGTTACACTGTAGGAAAATTTTAGACATTCCGATCTTGTTTTTCATTCTTTGGGCATCATCATAAGAGGTCTTGTCAAATGGATTGCCATTCTTTCCTTACTTAATTGGGAAGTGATAAGTTATAATACATTTTTACCAAGATCATCAATGGCTTGTTGGATGTTCAGCAAAGATATCGCTATTGTCTTTTGCATCGGAAACCAATAAGGGCAGAGTATTGGTGTGAGCAATATTATGGATGGCTGAAAGATATTTAATAGTCTGGAAAACATTACAGTATCGACAGTTTGTGGTGTATTGGAACTCTGTGTCATATCAGAAAACACTTAAATCAATTCATTTGAGATCATTTGTAAAAGACTAGTTGCAAGACTGAAGCTGAACTAAGAAGAGGACAACGAGAACGATAAAAACGTTCTCAAGGATTTTTTCGTCCATGAAATAAAAATAAAGATTGACAGATTTAGAGGATATTGAGTAAATGTGAAGTTTTTGCTGAAGAAAAGAATTTAACCTTCTGTATAACCAAATCTTTACCATCAAAATGATTCTGATGATACTTCTAAAATGTCTTCATTTCTTACAAAATAAGCTTTTTTTCAAGTTAAGGGAGCAAACAATTTGAATTAATCTTTTCAGAAAAGCACCACAGATATTGGAGTAAGAACAAATACACTCTACAAACCATGGTAGATAAAACATTCTCATCTTAGATCAGTATATTATTGAGAAGGTGTTGCATAAAGGGACGATGAACCAATCGTTGCAAAGGGTTTGTAGTTTTCAGAAAAAACTTTCACCATGTTGTGCATCTGATACTACACTTCTTTTTGCTTCTTCAATCAGTGATTTTTAAATAACACATTTGATTCAATTCAAAACTGCAGTATAATCTTTTTGATGGATAGATTTTACTTTTACCACGTATTGCTTCTATTCACCATCATAATGTTGATCCCTGGGGCGAAAATGTTATGATTTGTTTCAAATTCTGACGGAATCTTCAACACCCCTAGAAAATCATATACACTACAACTTTGCAAATAATATATCATAAGAAATAAGGGAAATGTGCGTATCAGTTGCAACATCCTGATCCAAGAATTCTTGGCTGGAGTTACTTGGCGTTTTGCCGGAAATATTTCTGATCAGATATTTTAAATAGCCTGTAACTCTTGTCAGGCTTAATATCAAAAATCTTCGCTTGAAGTCACGAAGTTCTTCCGTTATTACATGCTGTTTTATTATTTTCTTCGATCATCAGATAAATGACGAATATTCGAACTAAATCTCGGATGGTCTTGTATTCAATTCAGTTAAACTCCAAATAGCCTTTTGGCTTTCCTTGCCCAAGCGAAAGTCGGATTGACTCATATTCAACTTATTTGGTTTACGAATGGACGCAAAAAATTCCAGTATATAGGTCTTGAATCTGTCATTCTGTTGGGAAGCTCAAAGCAGTAATTAACGATCAATTTTTTTTGAACTCATTGTATGCAGGCAAACATTAGATACAATAACGGAGAGAAGTTATTGCGAAATGCTGTTTGCTGGATAGTTTTAGACTAGTGTAAAGTTTAAGTTAAGGTTATTGAATTGTTGATCATCTAAAGATTGGTGACCACACTAACTCAATCGGGTCATGTTTTTCGTTATTTTACTACAAGGTTTTTATGAAATCGAATAGCTCCAGAAAATATTTTTTTGTCAAAAAGTTTATTATGAAAATTTTAGGAGATAATGTAAACGACAAATAAATTAGACACATTAGATAAATTTTTAGTTGTTAGGGGCACCATTGAAAACAATTGTAGAAGTGTTGTAAGTACCAGTAAAACAAGACTCCTCAAACTGAGCAATTTCCCATAGGGTATCTAAATAGTCAACAAAACTATCAAACTCACACCAGCCATCATCTCTTTGAATACAAAATTCTGGGAAATTTTTCGACAAATCAATAGTATGATCGTTCAAAATCATATGAATGTATTTTGTGCTGTTTAGTGATTCAGTTTGATTTGATGATTTTGAGCTACTGTCGGAACTATTTCTGCTGGCAGGAATCTCATCATCACATTCAATGACCTCAAAGTAAGTTTGAGAAGCAAATGGAACAACCTTAGAAAGTTGGAAATTTGTAGTTCTGAGAGAACCATCAATAGTGAAGTTCGTTTTGAATTGTTCCATGCCAAGAGCGGTAAAAATGTTACTAATAACTGAATCGTGAGAGAAATCAAAGTATAAACTTTGATTAACTGGAAAATAAGTGGAACTGTCATCGAGGGTGGTGTTTTGTAAAGCTACCTCACTCCAATCGAATGAGTCTGAGCTGATCAATCTTTGCTTGAATTCTTCAACCCAACCAACTCCCATGGCTCTACCATTCGGAGATCCAAACATGTTTTCATTATACCAAGTCCAGGAGTTGTAATATTCGTAATCTTCCCACTCTTGTTGAGTAAACAGGCCACAAAAGTGAGAAAACCCATTGTTATTGGTCTCATATGCACAAAGCTGTTGCATTTCATAGATACTTTCCGCCTTGAATGTAATTCCTTCAATTTGACTATTGAGTCTTTCAACTGCAAGTTTAGTGTATTTTTCAAGGAATGCAGCTGCTGGAAGAGCTGCCGTTGCACTGCTGTTTGTGTTAAGTGGGCAATTCTCATAAGGAGCAAGAGTGTCGTTAAAGCCGCTACTTTCAATGATAATTTCCAGGTTAGCCTTGTCTTGCCAATCAAGTCCGTAAAATCCAGCAAGGAAATATTCTGCAGAAGCTGTAATACGCTCTTGAGAAGTGGTTCTGGCAACAATAGAAGTAGCGTTTTCACTCCAATCCTGTAATTGGCCATATCTATAAAAGGTTCGCACACCTTTGTCAAATAATTGCTGATTCCCAAGCTTGGTCAATACGTTGACACCCTGTAAATATTTCCAATCATTCAAGAATTCTAAGTCACCAGAGACAGTGAGATTACTTTTCAAAAGTGATTCGGCAATAGCAATCTGGGCAGTTGGATATCTACTACCATGTCTTGATAAAAGATGGACTTGTTTGATACTACACTGACCTGGAAGGGCATAATCATAAACTCCCCAACCATCACTGATATAGTAAGGGGAAAGGGTTCCTAAAAGTTGAAAAATATTTTGATCACCTTCTCTGTGATCCTTTGCCTGAATTGCAGTCTCAATTGGTTGTGGCAAAGTATAAGAGGAGGTAGGAGTACCAAAAGTAATGGCAGCAGGATCTGTTTGGGCCATGAATGGAGCAACACTGGTTGCAGTGACACCATAGTAACCAACATCCAAAGGGAAAAGATCTTCACTTGAAGAAGTGGTTGTAGCTGTAGCTGTGGCTGTGGCTGTAGAAGAGGAATCAAGAGGAACTGGTAAAGCTGAAATGGCACTAATCAAAGTGGCCAAAACTGAAAGTCTCATCATTTTTCGATAGGCTTGTTTGCTATTCTGCACTCTTGCACTCTTGCACTTTGATGTTGATAAAGAAGCTCATATCATTATTTGTGTCTAATAGGAAAAGTCACACTCTTTAAATAGTGATGATTAGTAGAACAAAATATACTCAGTACTGCATACTGTTATTCCCAATAATATCCGATTGCTTCTTTTTCTGTTTATCTTTACCGAGTCCATGGCCTCTTTCTGATGATGATCCCCCCACGTGTAACAATTTTTAGTCGCCCCGGAAAATAAATACTTAGCGAAATTTATTGTTCAATTACAATTCCGAGAATAGTGACGATTGGTATCAAATACGGAGATATTTTTAAGTATAATGTATGGCAGGTTAGCGCTAGACGTAATCACCAATTTCCTACTTTACGCATTAGTATCATCGACTTTACCTATTAAGGATTCCCTCATGGGGGTGGGTATGATGTAATTTCGGAAACATTGTAACTCTGGAGGACTCTATTTTAGGATCTTTTCCTGAAATGGGCGATCTTCCTCTATATGGAAGTTTTATATCACAATGCAAATTTCTTGGATTAACTATACTGTATGAATAATCAGGGCGGATTGACGCTAAGTGAAGAGTTCAATTCGCCCCATGTCGAAAAATTTAGCATTTGCGAATTTGGAAGTTTCAACTATTGTTAGGGTATTGTGTGAAAACGTTTCGGTTGAGGCCCAATAGGGTAACAGAGGGGACTTGAAAGAAATTTCACTATATACGAATAGTGAATGATGCTCGTTATCGTGATACTGTTAATCAATAACCAATGATAAGCAACTTCCCTACATGTTTACATAAGCAATAGCAAAGTGGGAACTTGCGCCAGCAGAATGTCTCAGTGAGGACTATAAATACCAGCGGTATTTCCCGTCCTTCACAGGTTAGACACATATGCTAATGTATAGCTTCGTTATATAACCTTGATGAATATCACAACTATGTCTGCATAGGTCATCATGGGCAGACACCCAGCATACTGTAGTACTTGGTAGAGATTTCACTTCAACAATTTCATTTCATATTTTGTTGAAATTATGTATGATTAGTGAATGGTCTTCCTTATCATGCTACTGTAACACTTAGTAGAATCAAAACCTCAAATTTAACAAGACTCTTACGTATAAATATTGATTACCTAATACCACTTATCCAACGACCAACCTCTCTCATTACCACTTTAAATTATGTTAATTCGTACCGTACCAGTTGGGTTGGAAGGGGGGAGGTAGTTTAAGCGAAACCTCTTGGGGTGAATTGAGATTGATCAAAATCCATCGTAGTATTCATTTTCCCACTTAAATTAATATATTAGTATGATCTAAAATAGTCAGAGAATCCACCTGGTGCTACCAAATGAAGGTGGTTGGTCGTTATATGAATGATATTTGGTGATCGTAATTTGTACATTAAAGGGTTTTGTTGAAAGAAGTGTGCAAAAAAATAGATTATCCATAAACTGGAAAGGAATATAAGGTCGTTTTTAGATAAAGTTATCCTCTGTCCTTCATCACTTTTCAGCAACTACAAAATGATCTTTGTTTGAGGGTTTGATTTTTTTTGAATTTTGGTAAAAGAATACACATACTGAACATTCCTTGCCTCAGCAAGCATTAAATTCCAGTTGCAGTAAAATAAAGTTCTCCAGACTGACAATTTACCGTCCTTCAACCTTAAAACTTTCCTATCTTTACTCCTATTTAAACAACCTTTTCGAAAAAGAATTGAGTCTAGTTCGCTTTACTCACATTTGACTGAAACGCATTGAAAGGATCAAGGAGGGGGTACTTATTATTTTTCAGCCTATCTTTCCCACTCACTAAAACCTTTTTTTAATGTTACCAACATTAAAGCTATGCACAATCATACTTAACCTTTGCTTAATTTCTGTTTGATCAGTATTTAGTCCCTACATGACTTTTGCCTAAGCTGCCCTGCAAATGTCAAGACACAGGCTTATTACAGCATGATTAACCTACCTACATTCAAACGTGTCTCTACGTAACATCAACTGAAATTCACCAATCAGTTGAATTGATGAATAGTTCTCTCAGAGTGTAACTTTAGAGCGTATGTCTGACTCAAATATTCCTGCCAGTAATGCTCACAACGTCCACCACTATTATCTTTCGGGCTTGTAGAAATCTGGGAAACACGCGGATAGTTGAAGATACCAAATAAGAGAAAATAAAATGATTAACTCTAGACAACGAACATAAGATCACGTCTTTTATATAGGAAGACCCCAAGCCTATGGTTTAATGGCCTTTTTTCATAGTTAATCAGACCATTATGCGCTAAGCCTACAACTTTCTCAACTACTATTCAACGTGAAAGTAATTCCCTTCAATGTACACCTTTCCCTCAAACCAAGGGGAAGATATCATATAGAATGCTTTAAATAATCAAATCTCAGATAATAATACAAACTTATACAGCGAATACTGCACTTTCGCTA
This sequence comes from Pichia sp. NRRL YB-4149, assembly GCA_030556025.1. NCBI lineage: Eukaryota > Fungi > Ascomycota > Pichiomycetes > Pichiales > Pichiaceae > Pichia > Pichia sp. NRRL YB-4149. The sequence goes on along the minus strand of JANIWA010000012.1, from coordinate 7,037 downwards.
GACCTCGTGTATTTTTACAGGGCGCACATGCAGGAACCTCGCTTGCTTGCCCCGGGACTAACAGATTTCACGCAATTACCTATTTACTAAAAGCTCTAATTGATATTTCACAAGATACCATTATAGGAAAAACATTTTTGCGAGTGCCCGGAATAAGGCTTATCGCGCTCACGTGGGCATTTCTCAAGTAGAGCGGTTCAATTCATCTTAATCCAACATGAAGGGATGAAAATGATCTGCAACATATCGGGACTAAGTGAGCAGCACGTGTGGTGGAACAGTTAGTACATGGTGGGTCTCTACAGCGAACTTTTGGCAGTAAGAGATGTCAAGTGAATCCGAATATATTTTTGGACTTGAGTGAGAACGTAGAAGTATAAAGCAGGCCGGTACTGAACAATTTTCCTATTTGCTTCTGACATGCCAGAGGGGTGAAATTCTTTGGAAGTTTTGCGGTTTGCATTACCTTCAATACACATTCTTACCTGCACTGATAAGGAAAGAAAGAGTAGTGCTGTAAACTATGAGTATTAACGAATCTTTTGATGAGATCAAGAAGATCTCGGAATTTGAGGACAAAACATATCCTGTCATAAGAAATGAGTCTGAAACTAGCTCCGACTCCAAATTCTTTGTGTACGATGCGGAGCTGAGAAAGGATAGAAGAAACAACAAGAGCTTGAGTGATATCTTGACCTTGGTCTCGTCGGGATTTGCGCTTATTAGTGATGGTTACCAGAACAATGTCATGACCATGTTGAACAAGCTTTTCGTGATTCTTTATCCACATGTTTATACTTCTAGTGTTTCAACAAGAGTTTCAAATGCTTCAATTGTTGGCACTATTCTTGGTCAAGTTTCGATGGGCTTTTGCTGTGATTACTTGGGTAGAAAATGGGCAATTATTGCTGCAACAGTGACTTTGGTGTTGGGTACCGTCTTATGTGCGGCTGCGCATGGTACCTCAGCTGCAGGTATGTTTTGGATGCTGACTGTCATGAGGGGCTTGACAGGTATTGGTATTGGCTCAGAATATAGTGCCTCAACAGTGAGTGCCAACGAAGCATCCAACGAAACTGTGAAGAGAAGGGGCGGTGCTTTGGTTTTGGTTACAAACCTACCGCTATCATTAGGTGGTCCTTTTGCATTGATCATTTTTTTGATCGTTTACGAAATATGTGGTGATAAACATCTAACTGCACTCTGGAGGACAATGTATGCAATTGGTGCATTTTGGCCATTGTCCGTCTTTTACTTCAGATACAAGATGGCAACTTCTAAACTTTACAAGAAATCAGCAATAAGAAAAAACGTCCCATATCTGTTAATTTTAAAGTATTGCTGGAAGAGGTTATTGGGAGTATGTCTCTGCTGGTTTTTGTATGATTTTGTGACTTTTCCAAACGGTATTTTCAGTGGCACTATCATCTCATCTGTTTTGGGTAATTCCAAGGATTTGAAAAAAATTGCAGAATGGACTTTATTGCTAGGTATTATTGCGATTCCTGGTGTTTTTGGAGGAGCTTATTTGATCGATATAATTGGCAGAAAATATTGCTTGATGCTTGGATTCCTAGGTTACTTGATTTTTGGCTTGATTATTGGATGTGCATTTGAAAAGATCTCAAAGATCGTTCCATTATTCATTGTCTTCTATGGTTTGATGAACTCACTTGCTAATTTGGGACCTGGTGATAATTTGGGTGTTGTTGCGTCAGAAAGTTTTCCAACTGCAATCAGGGGTACCTGCTACGGTTTTGCTGCTGCGATTGGCAAAGTTGGTGCTGTCGTCGGTACAGAAACTTTCCAACCAATTAAAGATAGATTGGGGCAAAAATGGACTTTCATCATTGCAGCTTTATGCGGTGTCAGTGGTGTTATTGTTGCATGGTTGTTAGTTCCTCATTTAAATGAAGATGACTTGATGGAAAATGATGTTAAATTCAACAATTATTTGTTACAAAATGGATGGACTGGTAAATTGGGTTTAGATGATGACGATGAAACTGATGAAACTGAAGCAGCCGGAGAGGTTAATGTCGAAGCAGATCTTGAAGTTTTTAAATAATTGGTTTCTTCCATCGATGGTTTTTTGACCATTTTACCTTTATTATTTCCTTTGGAATTCATATTTTTGACTACTGACTTTAACTTTCAGCTTGCAAGCCTCTCTTTTTGTAAAACGTTAGGGAAGATGATATCCGACGGCTATCTAGAGAAAATTGTGAATACGTGATTCGGTTGCTTATGAAAGTTTATTGATATCTAACGCTGATCACAAAATGTTAAGCTGCTGCCTAATAACACCAGCCAGATGTACTTTTTGGTTGAACTTTGAAAATCTTCTTACAGCTTAGAAACCATAGTCAAACGTTCTTCAGCTATTCGTATCACATTAATAAAAGTACTTCCCGAGTACGACGGCAAAATACCTGCCAAACAACCCAATATTGATATTTTTATTGGATTACTTGAACGCTTTCTTTGTAATTACAATAACGTCTCTTGGTTCACAGAAACTTCTTCAAGAACTCAACTACTTCCACTATCGACACTTTACATGCCGATGCACCCAAAATTTTGATTCAGTGAAAACTTCATACTACCGGTTATACCACTGCAAACGCCAAAATTTCCAGCAAAAATACTACTCGTCTCACCCAGTCTATTTCTTGTTTTATTATCAGCATCTTGCTGTTACCACAACAGTAAGCCCCTTCTATTCCTGCATTTGCAGTCGATATTCTTTTTTAATTTTATCAACCTTATATCTTGAAACTTTAAACGCCATGACTTGTTCTCTCTTTTAAGTTTCCAATTATCCATATTTTTTCGAATAACCCGTAACTTCTTAGATTATCTGACTTTAACGTTATAACTGTGCTGCCAGACCACCGTAATCCACTTGAATATTAGATTAGTCTGGACATTTGTGTTTGCCAGATCTGAAATATCAAACATGACAAAATGCATTTTTCCATTTTTTTATTAAAAACCCTGTAGAATATAAATCACCACGCACCGTAGTCTTAAAGATGTGCGTTTGGTGGTGCGCTCACAATAATCTTACCAACACATTTAGAAATAGTTTATTTTGTATTTACTTCATGAACCAATTCAACATGCATTATTGGATAGATATTTTTCTACATTGCCAGACATAATATTTTTTTGTTTTATACTTACACGGATCGGAATTTATCTTGAACAGCAACTACATAATATAGATTTTTGTAGATATTACATCTTCTGATTTGCTGAAAACCCTCAAATATTAAGCATTATATAGTGATATATTTTTCTCCAGCAGATTTGGTCAGCTGCTCAGCTGCGTACATCTGTTTCAAAATCTCTTACAGAGAAGATCCTGTTCCTCCAAAACTTCTTTTCTGCAACTTTTTACAACGATTCCCCCCTCCCTCTCCCCGGAAACATCTGAAAACAAACCAGGAAGTGCTAACGGCATGATTTTAAAAAAAAAAGTTAAAAAAAACAGTAGCTGTGAGAGCTTCCCTATGAAACATGCCATTCTTAAGGAAACAATCCGTGGTACCCCTGTGTAAGTGATAGAACAGGATGCAGGTAGGGGGTTCAGTGGGCGTGCGCTTGAAATTCCCAGGTGTCGTTGTCCATTTGACTAGAGGTCCACTTAGATGTCAATAGAGATGCCAGTGAAAATCCGAGAGGCAAGGAAAATTTCAGTTGCATTACCGTTTGGGAAGGTGTACCGAGCTCCGAGAAATTTTTATGGTGGGGTCTAGATATTCTAAATTTGAAATTATGGATGAGCTGGGAATTGACATAGGACAAAGAGTTATAATTAATTCTTTAAAGAATTGAAGTGTACTTCGTTTAATTATGTATTATGCATTGTCATCAATTTCTCTTTATTTTCACTCTGTGCGGTTTCTAAGGCTCCCATTTTTGCGCTTGAAGATTCCAGTCGCAGGTGTCCTGAGGTTGTCATTGGTTTCGAACAGGCTTTTACATCCGATACATGGTTGCTGAAATGCATATATGTTCATTTTGTGACTGACATAGAAAAAAGTACCAGGAATGGCCAGTAGGGACCAAATAAATTCAAACAGTGTTTTCATTCCGATTGGCGTGCTGGTTTTTTGAGTTGTTGCTTATTATTGATTTTATAAATTTGGGAGAGGTTGCAATTTTGCTGATACCCGATTAGCTACAGCGCAAAAGAAAATGACTGAAATAGTCTATTCAACTGAGTGGCTGATAAATCCTTCAAAACGGGCAAACCTAGTATTTTTATGATGATTTTACAATTTTTGTCTTTTTTCATTTAAACCTTGCAGAACATGTATTATAGAAGGTACCAGTACTCAAATCATGTTAATAATATTTTATATTGTGATAATGGGAAGTATTGAAGTTTACAAAAAAGTTGTTGATTTTTCGATGTTGATGAGTGTACTGAGTTCAGTAGTGATATGGAATAAAAAGTAAATAGAATTTTTGCTTCTAAAAATGCACATATTTAAACTATTTTGTCAGGTTTTGATCATTATTGAAAACATAGAATATGCTCCTTGATGAATTGAAATATCAAAGTATTATATTGCTTGTTCATGAAATTTGTTATTCTGAATTGAATTAGCTAGAAATAGCAGAAATCACGAACGGTTATGTCATTTTCCATCTGGGTTTGACGGGGATATCAAACAGAGGCTTGTTCATTGGAATGTGGTTTCAGGGTGGTCGATTTGACTTTGGTAGACAAGAACTTTCACGATATGTTGAAAATTCAGCATTTGAAGTACGCTAGGTTGGGAACCATGTGGTCTTTTTTCGTAAGGTTTTGCCGGGGATAATACCCGACAGTCCATGCATTGGGAGGTGGTGCCAGTCAAGTGGATTTAGGTCCAGCTTAGCTAATAAAGTCGGATTTCTGAAATGTCGAAAAGTCGACGTTGGGGTAAAATAACTTGCGAACCAAGGGTCTGTTTTTTGGGATAATTTAATCATTGTATTTTTTGACATTGAGAGGTTCTGGCGAGTGTTTTAGGTTGGAATGATTTGGGAAAAACAGTTCATGAAAGGAGAGACGATATTGTAGTTGCGGAGAGGAAGTTCAGACATTTCATGAACCAGAAGGGGTCTCGGTCAGCAGGGTATACCGTTCGATAAGGCTTTTGACGTTGAGTAGAGTGACAACAGTATGCGCCAATGAGACTGTAGGCCTGTTGATTTAAGGTAGAAAGTAGACAAATACCAGTAGGGGTATAGGGCGGGGTAACTCTGTCAGTTTTAAAGTTGAGGGTCTGCGACTTGGCCAGGTCAAATACGCGGTGTCATTTTATGTTTGAGTGATGTTTTTGGGGTGTGGATGGGACCGGTTCACCAGATTGTGGAAACTGCCGGTGTTTTGAAGAGAAGTAGCTTGTTTTGGAGGAAGTGGGAAATTTGGAAAAGGCCGGTGACCAGTGACGCAGCAAAAAATGGAAGAGTCGATCGGCGCAGGTTCGGAGGAAAAAACGAGAAAATGAGAAAATCAAAAAAGACGATCCGAAGTCCGAAGAAAAAAGCGAGAAAATGAGAAATAATAAAAAAGGGGTGCGGGAGAAAAATCAAAAACGGCCGAGCAGATAACCGTTTTCCGGGGAAATTACAAAGCGACGACAGGATGTTGTGTGGTTAGACCGGTTTGGTCAAGGAATGATATTGTTGGTATATTAGACATGGTATATAGATAGTTTGACGTGGCGATTATAATGGTGTAGTTTATATAGTTGTAAGTATAGTGGTTCGTGAGATATTGTGCTAGAAGTTTGGTCTGTTATGAAGTTTTATATAATTTTAATATTGAAGATTAGATGTTAAAGATATTTTATAAGTATGATATATATGGTTTTACCATTGTTGTTCTTTATGGATTGTATTGGATATGCAATTAAAGGGCTAGTTAGAGAGAGGAATTTGAATGTGTTGAGATCATATACAATTAGTGAATGATGCTTGTTATCACGATACTGTTAATCGATAACTAATGATAAGCAAGTTCCTTACATGTTTACGTAAGCAACAACAAAGCGGGGAATTTGCGCCAGTAGAATGTTTTCTCAGTGAGGTCTATAAATACCAGCGGTATTTCCCGTCCTTCAGAGCTTAAACATATATACTAATGTATAGCTTCGTTATATAACCTTGATGAATATCACAACTGTGTCTACATAGGACTTTTGGGAAGACACCCAGCATACTGTAGTACTTAGTAGAGATTCCACTTCAACAATATGTTTAGGCCTCTATGAAGCCTCAATGATTCATGTACATCAGCTATATCGTTGTCGCTACGTTACCTCAACCGCTAGAATACTTTGCCTATTGTTGGTTTGTTGGTTAACAACACGCAACAGGTAATATATAATATAAATCAAAATAAAGAAACAGGTTCTCCCATGGATCCAATATCATGGATCAAGGAAGGTTTTTAAAGGTGCGAAGTTTCAAGTAAAGAGGTCGAAACTCGTCAAGAAAGAAAGAATCTGATACGAGAGTAGATTTGATAAATCAGGATGTATGAGCATTCTTGCTGGAGAGTAGAAGTGCTGCCTGATCACTGCATTTGCTAATGTCACAGTTTATTGATATTTACGTTCAGTGTTTTACGAAATGGTATATCACGATGTTTCCTACAGGATCATCGAACTTGCTCTTACCTGCAAAAAATTGGAATTCACCGTCTTTGGCTACGGATTGAAGACAATGTCTAACAGTGCTTGCCCGTACTCATTATAATTGTGGTGTCTGTGATAAATCGTTGAGAATTTTAGCTGCTCTTTCCAAACCTTCTCTTGAGTTTTCAGTTCAAACTCAAATACTTCAAGAAAATTTTGGTATGCGTGTTTCATGCAACATATATTGGAAAAAGCAGTTAGGTTTATCGAAGAAGATTTTCCTTACTGTGACTTTGGTCAAATAATATATTTAACAGTCTAGTCAATAGATAATGAAAAATATCAACACTTTGACTCGCAATATACTTTAGCTAATTATTAAGTCCACGAGAGAGAGAG